>JALPQI010015542.1:15000-30731 GCA_025490895.1 Thaumatotibia leucotreta | reverse complement strand
CGACCGACCACGTTGACCTTGTCTTTAACCTCTTTCATCACGTCCTTGCCACCGTGTCTGGGGTCTATGGACTCGAGAAGGACAACGTAATTGGCCGGCACAGGAGCAGGAGCCTGCGTTCGGGTAATCCTAGGCCTGTATGGTCTGCCGACAGCAGGCGTTGCCATGTCGTCCTCCTGGCTCACGCCCGACGCCGCTGCGGCCGCTGCCTCGGTTCTATATTTTCGGCTTTTGTTTCTACCGACGACTGTGGCAAATGTATCGCTTTGGTGTTCGCTGCAATCTTCGCTCAATTTGCTATTAGTGATGGTAGTCATAACTATTTCTTTAAAGGCCTGCTGCTCGGAGCGCATTTTCATGATTTCAGCCTGTATACCTGCTATGATATCTTTTTTGAGCTCGGTTATGTGTAAGGCTGGCTCTTGTGCTAACGGTGTTGGCGTTTTATTCGCGTGATCCGTGCTTATTACGTCCACCTCACTGGTGAACCTAATAGTGGCATCACGGATGGCTTCAACTGCTTTTAATATTGTTATTTTATTGACTTTTGTGACGCTCCTATTCTGCTTCAACTGAGTCACTATGTCATCGAGATTTCGTGTCACCTCAGTGCGGTGTCTTCCCGCCCGTGTCTTCGTGCTAGGGCTGCTGATGGATGTATCTCTGCTCATCCATAGCTGCCCCATTTCGGTGATGTCAGAGCTGGGACTTCCAGAGGCGCTAATTGGCCCCCCCGTTGCAGGAATCGGGGCCGGTGTCGTCTCTGGAACTGTTTGTTTTAGTGCTGGTAGCGGGGTTGAGGTGCCGGCCTCAGCCGCGTGCCTGTGCACTTCCGCTTGCACCAAATATGTTTTATTATGCACATTTATCGCATCGTCCTGCAGGTTAATCAGCGTAGACACGTTGTCGTTAACTACGACCACCTGTTCAGCTTCTGTGACTGTCGCCTGTACCCCGTCCGTGGGTTTTACACCAGTGACAGGTTCAGGGGGTGCCGTACGCGCCTTTCTGGGCGATGCGGGTGGTGTGCGGTACATTTTCCCTTGCATGTATTTGGCAGAAATTGAAAAAATTATATTTCTGAAACTATGCTGAATATCGTGCCGAACTAAAAAGAATTAGGTTGGTACGTAAAGTGACTATATACTGTATCAATTTCAGAATTTTAGCTCTTAAGCGATCGGAGATATAAAATTATTTCTGTAAGTTTTTATGAAAATCTAAAAATCAAAATTAGAGGGTGAAAATGAGATTTGCAAGGAAAATTCTTCAGACAAAAGATGCAGATTTTAACGAGAACTATCGAATTAAACTATAAAAACTTAAATCTACCGAGTGGTTTAGTTGGAATTTTTAATCAAAAGTGATTGCCGCCACACTTTCTGCAGGCGCCAAAAATCTGGTAGGTATTGACAATTTTTGTTTGGGAAATTTATGTAAAATCTTAAATTAATTAATGGATAAAATTAACGCAATGAAATCAATGTAAATTGTGAAAAAACTACTGAAATCTACTTAAGGACTACAAAGTTATGCCTGTTTCAATTTTGAGTTTTCGAAAAGTGACAAAAAAATTAATATTTCGGAAACTAGAAGAGATACGAAGTTGCTAATGAACTCCAAAAATCGGGGCAATGAAACTCTAAATGATATCTGAAAACTAGAATTTTAAAACAAAGTTGGTCAAACAAAGTTGTCAAAAATGTCGATTTCTTCAAAAAATGACGAGGGAAAGGATTTTTCAATTTAACAGGAAAACTAGCGGAGATATGGGGATGGACTGTATGAGATAAAAGATTACAAAAAATTAACGGAATCTAAAACAGGAAACAAAACAAAAATTGACCGTGGAAAACAAAAGTTATGTGTGAAAAACTAGATTGCTAAGATACTTTTATGAGGGTACGACTTTTTTGTGAAAATGTTAAAATTTTAATCTGAAACCGTGAGTATAGAATTTAAGTGAATGACTACTATTTTAAAACTAACTGAAATGAAGATTATTGTAAAAGAAAATCTGAAAAATGTTGGAAAATGAATGTTTGGTGAAATTTTGAAAATCTACAAAGTGACGTGAGAGAAAAAATTTAATAATTCAGTAACCAGAAGGGTCAGAGGGGTGGAAGTGGTGTCTAAAAGTCGGGGCAAATTAGCTCTAAAATAATGTCAAATTGGGTCTCTTTCGTATGTTTAGAACTGTGGTTCGGTTAGGTTAGGTTAGGTTAGGTTAGGTTAGGTTAGGTTAGGTTAGGTTAGGTTAGGTTAGGTTAGGTTAGGTTAGGTTAGGTTAGGTTAGGTTAGGTTAGGTTAGGTTAGGTTAGGTTAGGTTAGGTTAGGTTAGGTTAGGTTAGGTTAGGTTAGGTTAGGTTAGGTTAGGTTAGGTTAGGTTAGGTTAGGTTAGGTTAGGTTAGGTTAGGTTAGGTTAGGTTAGGTTAGGTTAGGTTAGGTTAGGTTAGGTTAGGTTAGGTTAGGTTAGGTTAGGTTAGGTTAGGTTAGGTTAGGTTAGGTTAGGTTAGGTTAGGTTAGGTTAGGTTAGGTTAGGTTAGGTTAGGTTAGGTTAGGTTAGGTTAGGTTAGGTTAGGTTAGGTTAGGTTAGGTTAGGTTAGGTTAGGTTAGGTTAGGTTAGGTTAGGTTAGGTTAGGTTTTTTTTTTTTTTTTTTTGTTATATCTGTGGATGAATCCAACTGTCCTCGCTAAGGATACGGGCGGCAGTTGGACTTTTACTGTTGGTCCCGCTTATGATACGGGCTACCAGAGTTTCCTTTTTTCAATGTTAGTGCTTTTGCTTAGTTATTGCTTTGAGTTTATTCACGTGTTATTAAATTTCTTTAATGTGTTTACAATGTATTTTGTGTAGTCTATAAATGATTCTATTGTACTTTCTTGGTCAATTAGTTTATCTAATTGATATGGTTCGACGTTGTGAATGGTGCATACCGTTTCATGTTTTAGCCTTTGAATGGTGTACTTTGGGCAAACTTCTAAGAGATGTTTGATAGTTTGCGGTGTGGTGTTATCGCATGGGCAGGTATTGTCATCGGTGATTTTATGTCTGTGGAGGTAGACTTTGTTGAAGCCGTGGCCGGTAAGTATTTGAGTCAGATGGAAAGTGATCGGTGTTCGTTGTCGGATTTCTGTGATGTGATGTAAGGTGGGAAGCCATGCCTTCAGATGTTGTCCTGTGGTGCTGTTCTGATATATGCTATTATGCGTGTCCATGGTTTCTCTCCGGAGGTTTCTTCGGTGGTAGGATATCGGGAATTTACAATAGTCTGGTTTCTTGTGCAGCTGTGCCGCGTGTTTAGCTGCGGCATCAGCTGCCTCATTGCCAAGTAATCCGTTGTGAGCCTTTATCCAAGAGAACTGTATTTGGTGTCCTTTCGCTTTGATTTGCGTTATGCATTTTTGAGTACTATTGATGGTAGCGTTGGTACTGCTTCTGAACCTAAGTTCCTGTAAAGCTGACTTAGAGTCAGAGAAGATCGTTGAATTTTCCAGACCGAGTGTGAGACATAGCTTGCAAGCTTGCTCAATCGCCAGACACTCAGCCTGGAAAACAGTGCAACTGCTGTGCAATTTGAACTTTTTCACTGTTTCTCTTCCATCTGGGTGTTGTATAACTACTGCCGCGCCGACCAGCTCATCATATTTACTTCCGTCGGTGAATATTCTGTTCATATTTGTGGTGTAATAGGGCTCTAAGTCTTGTTGGTTAACAACTTCTTTTATTACTATCTCGGTCCTGTGCGCTGGATGCATAAGTTCTTCGACTGGAATCCTTTTGTCATATGCAATGTCGTCGGGTAGGAATTTAGTTTTGCATGATCGTTTTGCGTTTTCAATAGATGCCACTTCTTTTATTTTGAGCGGAAGGGGTATGAGGGCGGCAAGTGCTATCGATTCAGTGGTTGGGAGGGTCCTGAAACCACGAACTATTTTTATTGCGAACCCACGCTGGAGACTTAGCAAGGCATTTTGTGTCTTTTTGTAGTTTGCTGCGCTGTGCCAAATCTCAGCAGCGTAGGTCACAATGGGCTCAATGACTTGTTGGTAGATGATTTTTATGTTTTCGGAGTGGACACCCCACGTCGGTTTAACAAAGATACTTAGTCGTTTGTATATTTTTAGGGATTTGTTAATGGCGTATTCGACGTGTTTCATGAATTTAAGATTCTGGTCAACTATGACACCCAAGAGCTTAAAGTCGTCGCTGAACACGATTGGCGTATTGTTCATCGCTATTTTTGCTGCTTTAGCCTTGGGTGTTGGTGTGATCATTTTTGTTTTGTGTGCTCCGAAGTTCAATTTATTGTCCAGCCCCCACTGATATATATTTTCAAGTATTCCGTTAGTCTTTCGTTCCAGATGTTCTACGCTGTCAGCTGAGCAGATCAATAGTATGTCATCAGCATATGCCTGCAGATGGCTACCCTCAGGCAAAGGAGAGTCCAGAAGCGTGTCCAGGATCGTGTTCCAGAATATGGGTCCCAGAACAGAACCCTGAACACATCCGAGAGACTGTTCCTTTGCGAAGGTAGCCTCTGCATAGTTAAGAATGACTTTCCTGTTTTCAAGATAGTTGCAAATGATGTTGTAAATGTTGAGTGGGCATTTGACCTCTATTAGCCTGTTTAATAGTGCTGGCCACCAGGCGTGGTCGAATGCCCCCTCAATGTCTAAGGATATTACTGCGACTAGTTTCTGTTCTAATTTGTACTTCTTTATTTGGTTTAGGGCCTTGTTTAACGCGTCTGTTGTTGAATTCTGCTCCTTGAATCCATATTGTTGCTGACTGCAGGCGTTGTGTGTGCGTAGGTAGTAAGTCAGTCTTTTGGCTATGATTTTTTCCAGAACTTTTCCAAGCACATTTATAAGCCCTATGGGTCTGAAAGCTGTGACTTCCTTATAGTTGTCCTTTCCTGGTTTGGGTATTGTTTTAACGACCGCGACTTTCCAGCTATTTGGAAAATAGTTAAGTTGTAGGCATTTATTGTATAATTTGGTTATTAGCTCCGGGTAGGCTGAAATTGCCTGCTTGCAAATATCAGCTGTTAGGTTATCCAGTCCAGGTGCTCTTTTGGGGCTCATGCTGTTTATGGTTTCTTCGATTTCAGCTGTTGTGAATGGTGGTTCGTTTTCTGTGTGATTATTGTTGTTGTGTATTTCATGGTTTCTAATTTTATTTCTTATTTCCAGGTGGTGAGCAGTGTCATTGGTAACGGAGTCATCGGGGAAGAATCTATCGGCAAGTTTTTCAGCAGTGTCTAGGGTGGAGGTCGTGTATGTGCCATTACAAGTTTTTAGTGTGGCTGGCGGCTGCGGTTGAGGTGCCTGTTTTAGGATGCGATTGGTTACGGACCATACGTCGTCTCTACCCTGGCTTTTACAGAATTCGCGGAAGTGTTCGGTAGAGGTATCACGGATTTTTCTTGCGTATTCAGCTCTGGCTTCGGCCAGTTCACGAACAATGTTATTCAGGTCCTTTCTGCCCCTTTTAAGGTCCTGCAGGCGATGGTGGAGGCGTATTACATTCTTTTTCATATTATTAAGTTCCTCGGTCCACCATGGGATCCTTATGTGTGGGGTTTTTCGTTGAAAAACTTTGTCGCATGTGTTCTTCAGTACGTTTGTCAGATCAGTTATAAATAAGTCAACTCCGTCCCGGTCGAGTGTGTCAAAGTCAGTATTTTCTATTTCGGTGCGTTCAATATTTGTTTTTAGTTCTTGGATGAAGTTCGCCCAATTGGCCCTCTCAGTACTGTACTTGTATGTAGATGTGGAAGTTTTCTTTTTGGTGTGGCTATGATAAGATATTATGTTAAATTCGATCCCATGGTGGTCCGAGGATGGCACTATATCTGGATTGACTTTCCAGTCGGTGATATAATTTGCCATGTTGATGGATGCTAATGTGAGGTCTACTATCGACGTCCTGACCTGTCCGTGCGTTACGGTTTCAAAGGTTGCAGTGTTGCCTACGTTGCATATCGCGAGGTCGTTAGCGATTGCGAGGTCGCAGATTGCTCGTCCCCTATCATTATTTTTCACTGAGCCCCATGAGGTGTGCCAGCCGTTTAGGTCTCCGCATATAATGTGTTCTACGTTGGTGTGTGAGTTAATGATTTGTTCTAAGTAGTTCAACGTGTTGTACGGGTCTTCTCCAGGTTCTATGTAAACGCATGTTAGTAACAATTTCCTATGTCCCATTGAAAGTTGTACGGTGGCTATGTTGGCTGTGGCATGTTGAGTGATGCCGATGTAATTGCTCATCTTCTTATTTATTGCGATGCAGGCTTTGGTTCTCTTGTGTGCATCTCCATATTGATAAGTGTCGTAACCGTCTATATTTTTCATAACGTTTTGGTTACCTACATAAGGCTCAGTGATAAATATTATGTCGTGCTTATTTTCTTTGGCGTACTGTACCAATTCCTGTGTGGCGTTAAACCCTTTGCCCAAGTTGCATTGTAACGCTGTTATGTCATTATTCCTGTTGGTGGTATTCTTCGGGACGCCCTTAGCAGTATCGTACAGCCGTTCTGGCTATACGATCCCATTTGATCCACTCTGGGCAGACCTGACTAAAGGCGTAGTGCCCGTGATCCCTTTCGCTGTTAATGCAGTTTACGCAGCGTGGAACGGACTCCCGGTTGCTACAGCTACGTGTGTCATGGTCTTCGGCGCAGTAAGCGCACTTGGTTACGGATCGGCACTCCGTTGCGCGGTGCCCAAAACCATGACATTTGTAGCACTGCAAGATGGGTGTTTGGTCCACAGCCATTACCGCTTGATAGCCTATTTTAACTTTCTGGTCTTTAAGGGCGGCCCAGACCTGCGGGCTTACTTCAACGATAGCGTTTTTGACAGATTCGTTCCGTCCCTTAACAGCTCTAACATATTTAACGACTTTTTCCTCCTCAGCGATGTTTGCGAGGAGTTTGCTGTTTTGTTTTGTTATGGCGTCTTCTATTTTCGCGTTTGCGTATTCTGGAATGACGCCAATAACACGCAGGTAAGGGTTTCGCAACTTAGGCACCCCCACCGTAATATTTGCTGTCTTTGCTTTGATGGCAGCGCTGAGTTTCTGCCTATCTTCGTTGCTATCACAGCTGATGACGACCTTGTTGTTGCGGGTCTCGCGCACGCTTTTAATTCCCACCCCGATGTCGACCACGTTGACCTTGTCCTTTACTTCCTTAAGAACTTCTTTGCCACCGTGTCGAGGGTCTATTGACTCTAGCAGGACGACAAAGTTGGACGGGGGCGGTGGGGGCGCCTGTGTTCGGGTGACCCTGGGTCTGTATGGCCTGCCGACTGCAGGCGACGCCATATCGTCCTCAAGTCTCACTCCAGCCGCCGCCGCCAACGCAGCCTCGGATCTGGGTTTCCGATTCTTGTTCTTACCGACAACGGTGGCGAATGTCTCGTTTCTTTCTCCATCTCTAATCTCTTTTTCAATATTTATTTTCGCCGCAAACATTTCTTTTAATGCCTGCTGTTCGGTACGTATTTTTGATATCTCAGCCTGGACCCCAGCGATGATATCATGTTTCAGCTGGGTTATGTCCATAGCCGATTCTTGTACTGTCGATGTCGGTGTTTTGTTCGCCTGTTCCGCGCCGATCACGTCCATCTCGCTCGTGAACCTTATGGTGGCATCGCGGATGGCTTCGACAGCCTTTAATATAGTAATTTTGTTTACTTTTGTGACGCTCCTATTTTGTTTTAGTTGCGTCACAATATCGTCGAGATTGCGGGTTACCTCCGTGCGGTGTCTTCCCGCACGCGTTCTCGAGCCGGGGCTGCTAATGGATGTGTCTCTACTCATCCACAGCTGCCCCATTTCTGTTATGTCCGAGCTGGGACTACCAACGGCGACAATTGGCCCTTCCATAGCAGGTACCGGGGCCAGTGTCGTGTTCGGGGCGGTCTGTGCTGGGGCGAATAAAGGAGTTGATTTGCCGGTACCAATATCGTGCGTGTGTACTTCCGCTTGCACCAAATATGTATTATTGTGTGTGTCATGCGCGTCATCCCGCAAGTCGACCAGCAGAGGGGCGCGATCGTTACCTGCGACCTGCTCAGCCTCTGTGGCTATTGCCTGTTCCTTGTCCGCAGGTTTTACGACAGTGGCAGGTTCAGAGGGTGCCAAACGCGCCTTTCTAGGTGATGCGGGAGGTGTGCGATACATTTTTCCTAGTGTCATTTGCCAGAAATTGAAAAATGTATATTTCTTAAACTATGACGAATATCGCGTCAAAACAAAAAGATTTAGGTAGGAACGTTAAATGTCTATATACTGTGCGATTTTTAGATTTTTATCACTTAAGGGAGCTGAGAGATAAAATTATTTCTGAACTTTTTTTTTTATTTATTTAATTCTAAAAATCAAGATTTAGGATGAATAAGGGGTTTGTAAGGAAAACGTTTAAACAAAAAGTAAAGATATTAACAAGATCTTTCAAATAAAGCAATAAAAACTTAAGTCTACCGATTAATCTTTGAGGAATTTACGATCAAATGTGGTTGCCGCCACAATTTCTGCAGGCGCTATAAATCGAGTAGGTATTTATACCTATTTGTATGAAATTTTTTCTGAAATCCTGAATTACAATAACGGATTAAATAGAGAACGTTAAATGCGTGTATTATAATGAAAAACTATTGAAATCTATGGTGAGAATAAAAAGTTATTGCAAATCTAAGTTTTGACTTTCAAAAAGTTACATAAAAATTAATAATTCTTGAACCCGTTGAGGTACTGAAATGGTTCTGGTGTCTAAAAATGCGGGCAATTGAGCTTTAAATTATACTTGAAAACTAGATTTTTAGAGCAAAGTCGGCTGAACAAAATTATCAAAAAACTGAAAAACTACTAAAAATTACGAGGGAAGTGAACTTTGAATGTTGCAGGAAAACTAGTGGAGATATGGACAGAAGCTATATAACAATAAAGTTTGCAAAAAATTAAAGGAATCTGAATACGAAAACAAAACAAAAATCTACCGGGGAAAACTAAAGTTATGGTCGAAAAACAAGATTGCTCAGATACTTTTATGAGGGTACGACTTTTTTGTGTAAATGTGTGAAAATTGAACTGAAGCTAAGTGTGAAGAATTTATTTGTGAATGCAATGATTTAAAACTAATTGAAACTGATATTACTGTAAAAGAAAATTTGGAAAATATTGAAAAATGAATTTTTGGTGAATTTTTGAAAAACTGCTAAGTGTCGTGAAAGAAAAAATTTAATATTTCGGTAACCAGAAGGGCTAGGGGGGTAAGAGTGGTATCTAAAAGTCGGGGCAAATTAGCTTCAAAACTTTGTCAAATTGGGTCTCTTTCCTATGTTTAGAAGTTGGTTGGTTAGGTTAGGTTAGGTTAGGTTAGGTTAGGTTAGGTTAGGTTAGGTTAGGTTAGGTTAGGTTAGGTTAGGTTAGGTTAGGTTAGGTTAGGTTAGGTTAGGTTAGGTTAGGTTAGGTTAGGTTAGGTTAGGTTAGGTTAGGTTAGGTTAGGTTAGGTTAGGTTAGGTTAGGTTAGGTTAGGTTAGGTTAGGTTAGGTTAGGTTAGGTTAGGTTAGGTTAGGTTAGGTTAGGTTAGGTTAGGTTAGGTTAGGTTAGGTTAGGTTAGGTTAGGTTAGGTTAGGTTAGGTTAGGTTAGGTTAGGTTAGGTTAGGTTAGGTTAGGTTAGGTTAGGTTAGGTTAGGTTAGGTTAGGTTAGGTTAGGTTAGGTTAGGTTAGGTTAGGTTAGGTTAGGTTAGGTTAGGTTAGGTTAGGTTAGGTTAGGTTAGGTTAGGTTAGGTTAGGTTAGGTTAGGTTAGGTTAGGTTAGGTTAGGTTAGGTTAGGTTAGGTTAGGTTAGGTTAGGTTAGGTTAGGTTAGGTTAGGTTAGGTTAGGTTAGGTTAGGTTAGGTTAGGTTAGGTTAGGTTAGGTTAGGTTAGGTTAGGTTAGGTTAGGTTAGGTTAGGTTAGGTTAGGTTAGGTTAGGTTAGGTTAGGTTAGGTTAGGTTAGGTTAGGTTAGGTTAGGTTAGGTTAGGTTAGGTTAGGTTAGGTTAGGTTAGGTTAGGTTAGGTTAGGTTAGGTTAGGTTAGGTTAGGTTAGGTTAGGTTAGGTTAGGTTAGGTTAGGTTAGGTTAGGTTAGGTTAGGTTAGGTTAGGTTAGGTTAGGTTAGGTTAGGTTAGGTTAGGTTAGGTTAGGTTAGGTTAGGTTAGGTTAGGTTAGGTTAGGTTAGGTTAGGTTAGGTTAGGTTTTTTTTTTTTTATATTTGTACTATGAGTAGTACCAATGGTCCCCGCTAATGATACGGGCGACCATTGGACTGTGTGCTGGTGTGATTCCCGCATGTGAAACGGGCAATCTATGTTTAATACTTTTGTTATTTAACCTTTGATGTAGTATATACTTTTGTATTTATTGCAAGTCAATATTATTTCGCGTATGAATGTTTACGTTTTGTTGAATTTTTTCAGGCTGTTGATTATGTCATTGATGTATTTGACAAACGATTCTTTAGTACCTTCTTTCTGAATCAAATCCTGCAAGTTATAAGGTCTTATATTGTTGATAGAACATAACAGTTCATGATTTGCTCTTTTGCTAGCGTACCTTGGGCAGCTTTCCAATAGGTGTTTTATAGTTTGGGGTGTGATGTCATCACATGGGCAAACATTAGTCTCAGTTATGTGGTGTCTATTGAGATAAGTCTTATTATACCCGTGCCCGGTAATTATCTGAGTCATTTGAAATGATAAACTAAAGTGTTGTCTGAATGTTTTTATATGGTCCAACGTCGGTAGCCACTGTTTAATGTGCATTCCCGTAGTGCTACTCTGGTATGTGGTGTCATGAGCTTTTATAGATTCACTATGTAGATGTTTCTTGTGGTAGGACAGGGGAAATTTATGGTAATCCGGCTGTTTATGTTGCGACGCTGCTGATTTGGCGGCCATGTCAGCCTCCTCGTTGCCAAGGAAGCCAGCATGCGCCTTAATCCAGCAGAATTTAATGCTGTGCGCTTGACCTCGGAGCTGTGCAATGCGTTTGTGTGCCCTATTTACAATCGCATTAGTGCTGTTTCTGTTGCTCAATTCGATAAGTGCAGCCTTCGAGTCTGAGAATATAGTTGCGTGTTCCAAGCCGAGATTCCAGCAGAGATTGCAAGCTTCTTCGATTGCAAGACATTCGGCCTGGAACACCGTGCAACTATTGTGCAGCTTTAGTTTCTTGGTTTGGCTGCGACCGTCCGGGTAGTGAATGACGACTGCAGCGCCTACTACTCCATCATGCTTGCTGCCGTCAGTGTAGACACGATGCATGGTGGTGGAGTAGTAGGGCTCCAGGTCATTGTTATTGTTGATGTCTTTGACATCTATGTGAGGGCGTAGGGCTGGATGTAAGAGTTCTGTGACAGGCGCTCTCTTGTCATATGTGATATCTTCTGGTAAATAATCTGTAGTTAATGAGCGTTTAACCTTCTCTATAGAGGCAACTTGCTTTATTTTGAGAGGAAGCGGCGTAAGCCCTGCTAGTGCTATAGAAGGTGTTGTGGGCAAAGTTCTAAAGCCATGAAGGATTTTTATAGCGAAAGCACGCTGCAAACTTAGCAGTGAGTTACATACCTTCTTGTAATTGGTGGCATGCCACCAAACTTCTGCCGCATATGTAATTATCGGTTCTATGACCTGCCTATAGATGATATTGATGTTGGCGGCATGCACACCCCAAGTAGGTTTAATAAATATACATAATCTTTTATATATTTTCTGTGCTTTATTTATTATATATTCCGTGTGCTTTATGAAGTTCAGGCGTTCGTCGACAATTACTCCCAGCAGCTTGAATTGCGTGTCAAAGGGTATGTGTGTACTGTCCATGAATATTTTTGCTGCTTTTGCCTTTTGGGTGTGCGCTATCATCTTAGTTTTCTCTGGTCCGAACTCTAGCTTATTGTTTTTCCCCCATTGAAAGACGGTATTTAATGAGTTATTGGCATTAAGTTCTAATTCTTGGATGTCTTTTCCTGAGCAGATTAGCAGTACATCGTCAGCATACGCCTGGATGTAGTTCTCTGCTGCCAAATCCTGCTCAAGCAGGGTGTCCATGATAGCATTCCAGAAGATGGGTCCAAGAACTGATCCCTGGACGCATCCTCTGGTCTGCTCTTTTGTGATTATTGCATCCGAGTAGCTTAGTGTGACTTTTCTATCAGTCAGGTAATTGCAAATTAATTTTAAGAGGTTATTAGGGCATTTGATATCAGATAGCCGTTTGATGAGGGCAGGCCACCATGCGCTATCAAATGCACCTGCTATATCGAGTGAGATGGCAACGGCTAGTCGATTCTTGGCTTTTTGCTGTTTCAGTTTATGGATGGCACTGCTGAGCGCGTCGGTGGTAGATCGCTGCTCCCTAAATCCATACTGGTTATTGCTACATGAGTTATTAATTTGCATGTAATATGTTAGTCTGGTAGCAATTAGTTTTTCAAGGATCTTTCCAAAAACGTTGATCAACCCGATTGGTCGGTAGGCAGATGTTTCTTTGTAATTAGCTTTATTAGGTTTTGGTATTGTCCTGATATATGCGGTTTTCCAGGCAGTTGGAAAGTAATTAATAGTGAGGCATCGGTTGTATAATTTAGCTGTGGACTCAGGGTAACACTCTATATATTTCCTACAAATATCTGCTGTAAGGTGGTCATCACCAGGTGCCCTTTTAGGGTTCATATTCTTAGCAATTTCCAGAATTTCGTTGACATTAAATAGTGGCTCATTGTTTACTGCTGCATGTATATTGTTGTTTATTATGGTGTGTGCTACTGTTTCTCTAATATGCCGGTGATGTGGGGTATCATCACACATGCTATCAGAAGGAAAAAATTTCACTGCGAGTTTTTCAGCCGTATCTGTACATGATGTTGTGTACGTGCCATTGTCTGTTTTAAGGGTGGCAGGAGGTTGCGGTTGTGGTGCACTTTTCAGCAGACGATTAGTAATAGACCAGACATCATCCTTGCCTTGGCTTTGACAAAAATCTCGAAAGTGTTCGGTGGATGTACTACGTATTTTTTGTGCGTACAGAGATCTTGCTTCAGCCACCTCTTTTAAGATGTTGGTGATATTTTTCCCTCCTCTCTTTAAATCTTGCAGGCGGTGATGTAGGCGTATAACGTGTTTTTTCATGTTGGTCAATTCCTCCGTCCACCATGGAATCTTGACATGTGCGGTTTTGCGAGTTAGAACTTTATTGCAGGTTTTAGTTATCGCATTTATCATTTTATGTATGTACGAGTCTATACCGTGAGCATCAAGTGTATCTGTGTCTATGTTTTCAAGGTGGGCTTGTTCCACGTTTGTCTTCAATTCTTGTGAGAAGTTTTCCCAGTTGACTCTTTCGGTGCAGTATCTGTAGGTGGATGTGGATGTTGGTTTCGCGGTTTTGTCGTGCATTGTTCTAATAGCGAACTCAATCGCATGGTGGTCAGAGGTTGGGACAATGTCAGGTTCAACTTTCCAGTCCAGGATGTTATTGGCTATACCCAGTGATGCCAGGGTGAGGTCAACTATTGAAGTTCTTATCTGGCCGTGCGTCACCGTCTCAAAGGTGGCTGCATTACCCACGTTGCAGACAACTATATCGTTAGCTATCATGAAGTCACAGATCGCTCTGCCCCTGTCGTTGTTTTTTACTGAGCCCCATGTGGTGTGCCAGCCATTCATATCCCCACAGATTATGTGATCTGTGTTGGGGTGTGACTTGACAACTTGCTCTAGTTTATTCATGGTGTGAAAGGGATCTTCGGCGGGTTCGACATATATCGAAGTGAGGAGGATTCTCTTGGGTCCTAATGTTATTTGAACCGTGGCTAAATTGGTGGTGGCGTATTGTGTGATTCCTATGTAGTTGCCCATGTTCTTCCTAACTGCTAGACAGGCCTTGGTTCTTTTATTGGTATCACCATATTGATAGATGTCGTACCCGTCTATTCCCTTCATGATGTTCTGCTTACCCACATAGGGCTCAGTGATAAACATTACGTCGTATTTCTTGTCCTTGGCGCATTGTGTCAGTTCCTGCGTAGCATTGTAGCCTTTGCCCAAGTTACATTGTACTGCTTTAATAGGTTTGATCCTGTTGGTGGTGTTCTTCGGGACGCCCTTAGCAATACCGTATAGCCGTTCTGGCTATACGGTCCCATTTAACCCACTCAGGGCAGGTTTGGCTAAAGGCGTAGTGTCCATCGTCTCTATCAGTTTTAGCACAGTTAATGCAACGTGGTGCGATTTCCCGTTTGTTGCAGCTGCGCGTATCGTGCTCATCAGCACAGTACGCACATCTGCTCCCGGTCCGACATTCCGTTGCCCGATGTCCAAAGCCGAGGCATTTGAAGCATTGCAGTATGGGCGATTGGTCTACTGCCAACACAGATTGGAACCCTACTTTGACTTTCTGGTCTTTCAAGGCATTCCAGACCTGCGGGCTGACCTCGACTATGGTGTTTTTGATTGAGTCGTTTCGTCCTTTCACGGCTCGAACGTACTTGACCAGTTTCTCGTCCTCTGCAATGCCTGTTAGTAGTTTGGTGTTCTGATTCTTAACGGCGTCTTCTATTTTGGAATTCGCGTAGTCCGGAATGACGCCAATGATCCGCAAATGTGGGTTTCGAAGCTTGGGCACCTCAACAGTTATGTTGGTCGTCTTAGACTTGATCGCGGCGCTAAGCTTTTTCCTGTCCTCGTTGCTTTCACAACTAATGACGACTTTATTATTTCGGGTCTCGCGAACACTTGTGATGCCCACTCCAATGTTAACTACGTTAACTTTGTCCTTTACTTCTTTTAATACATCTTTGCCGCTGTGTCTCGGGTCTATCGACTCAAGTAAAACGGCGAAGTTGGTCGGCGGCGTAGAGGGCGCGTGTGTCCGGATGATCTTGGGCCTGTACGGTCTAGCAGCGGCAGGCAAAGCCATGTCATCCTCGTGGCTCACACCCGCCGCCGCTGCCAGTGCAGCCTCAGACTGATGTTTCCGGCTTTTGGACTTGTTGACAACAGTGGCGAATGTTTCATTTTGTTGTTTATTCTCATCTTCACTCTTTTTTCCTTTTGTTATGGTAGTAATAACCATTTCTTTTAGAGCCTGTTGTTCGGCGCGCATTTTTGAAAGTTCAGATTGAATTCCTGAGATGATGTCTCTTTTGAGCTCATTTATATTTATTGTAGGTTCTTGTGTTGTTGTCATGTTAGGTGTTTTGTTCATGTGGTCAACGCCCATAACATCCATTTCACTTGTTAACCTTAAGGTAGCATCCCGGATGGCTTCGACAGCCTTTAATATAGTCAGTTTGTTCTGTTTTGTGACGCTCCTATTTTGTTTTAATTGCGTCACAATGTCATCAAGGTTGCGGGTGACTTCAGTGCGGTGCCGTCCAGCGCGGGTCTTGGATCCGGGGCTACTGATGGATGCATCTCCGCTCATCCACAGCCGCCCCATTTCCGTTATGTCAGAGCTAGGACTACCAGCTTCAGCAATTGGCCCCTCCGTCGCCGGGATCGGGGCCAATGTCGTCGCTGGTACTGTCGTTATTAGTGCTGGTCGCGGAGTTGAGGTGTTAGCCTCGAGTGTCGGCCTGTGCACCTCCGCTTGTACCACGAAAGTTTGATTTTGAACCCTTTCCGGCTCGAGCTCGACGTCCTGCAGGTCTATGAGCGGTGGTTCCTGTCCAAATCCCTCA
>JALPQI010015542.1:2500-10000 GCA_025490895.1 Thaumatotibia leucotreta | reverse complement strand
TATGTTCATGTGATAGGTGAGTCGGGTAGCTATAAGTTTTTCCAGTACCTTTCCTAAAACATTGATTAGACCTATAGGTCGGTAGGCAGATGTTTCCTTGTAGTTCGTTTTGTTTGGTTTAGGGATTGTCCTGATGTAAGCGGCTTTCCAAGCAGTGGGGAAGTATTGTAATTTAAGGCACCTGTTGTACAGGTTGGTAACACTTTCAGGGTAACACTCGATGTAATGCCTACATATGTCAGCCGTTAAATGGTCCGGTCCCGGTGCCTTTTTAGGACTCATGTTTCTTATGATTTCTGTGATCTCGTGAGTGTTAAATAGTGGTTCATCATTGTTTGTTTCCGGATCTTTATTGATTATGTTTTTGGTTACAGTTTCTCTTATTTGTTGATGGTATGGTGTGTCATTGTTAGCGGAATCTAATGGAAAAAACTTTATGGCGAGTTTTTCTGCTGTGTCAGATATTGATGTCGTGTAAGTCCCGTCGTCGGTTTTGAGGGTAGCAGGCGGTTGCACTTGTGAGGAGCTCTTTAGTAAGCGGTTGGTGACGGACCATACATCGTCTTTTCCTTGGTTTTTACAAAATTCGCGAAAGTGTTCGGTTGATGTTGTGCGTATTTGTTGGGCGTATTTATTTCTAGCATCGGCCAATTCACGAATTACGTTGGTGATGTCTTTTCTGCCTCTTTTCAAATCTTGTAGGCGATGGTGTAGATGTATAACTTGTTTCTTCATGTCAGTTAGTTCCTCGGTCCACCATGGAACTCTTGTATGAGGTTTTTTCCTAGCAAAGACTTTGTCGCAGGTTTTAGTTAATACCTTTGTTAGGTTTATTATGTAAGAGTCAATTCCGGTATCACTAAGAGTTTCAATTTCAATGTTATTTATTGCAGATTGTTCCATATTTAATTTGAGCTCATGTGTAAAGTTTTCCCAATTTGCATTTTCTGTCAAATATTTATAGGTTGTTGTACAGGTCTTCTTTTTGGTCTTATTGTGATTGGTGTTTATTTGGAACTCAATTCCATGGTGGTCCGAGGTGGGTATAATTCCGAGGTTGACACTCCAATTTGTGATTAAGTGTGCAATGCCTATGGACGCTAAAGTTAAATCTACTATTGAGGTTCTTATTTGCCCATGTGTAATAGTTTGAAATGTAGCATCGCTTCCAACGTTGCATACTACCAGATCATTGGCAATCGCGAGATCGCAGATGGCTCTGCCCCTGTCATTGTTTTTAGCCGATCCCCACGACGTATGCCAGCCATTAAAGTCACCGCATATTATGTGTTCTGCATGCGGGTATGACTTCAGGATTTGCTCCATTTGTGACATTGTATTTATGGGATCTTCTCCAGGTTCGATGTATACTGAAGTTAGCAAGATTTTCTTGGACTCCAGGAGTAGTTGCACCGTGGCAATGTTAGTGGTTGCGTGCTGCGTAATCCCAATAAAGTTGCCTATGTTGTGTTTAATGGCAATACAGGCCTTGGTCCTGTTGCTTGCATCGCCGTATTGATACAGATCGTAGCCATCAATGTTTTTCATTGTATTTTGTTTACCAACGTATGGTTCTGTGATGAATATTATGTCATATTCATTGACTCTAGCACTTTGCATTAACTCTTGGGTTGCGTTAAAGCCCTTTCCAAGATTGCATTGAACTGCTGTGAGATTATAACTGTTATTGGTGATCTTAGGGACGCCCTTAGCAATAACGGACAGCCGCCCGAGCTATGCGATCCCACTTTACCCACTCAGGGCAAGACTGGCTATATGCGTAATGACCATGTTCCCTTTCGCTGTTAACGCAGTTAACACAGCAAGGTGCAGACTCACGTTTGTTGCAGCTGCGCGTATCGTGGTTGTCCGCGCAGTATGCGCATTTACTCTCGGATCTACACTCTGTAGCTCGGTGTCCAAAGCCATGGCACCTGAAGCATTGGAGTATGGGCGATTGGTCTACAGCCATCACCGACTGAAATCCTATTTTGACCTTCTGGTCCTTCAGGGCGTCCCAAACCTGTGGGCTGACCTCTACTATTACATTTTTGATTGCATCGTTTCGTCCTTTGACGGTGCGAACGTACTTTACTACTTTCTCATCCTCTGCAATACCTGCTAGAAGTCTTGTGTTCTGCTTCTTAATGGCGTCTTCTATTTTGGTATCCGCATAGTCTGGGATGACGCCAATGACACGCAGCTGAGGATTTCGAAGTTTGGGCACCTCAACAGTAATGTTGGCCGTTTTGGATTTGATCGCAGCGCTGAGCTTTTTCCTGTCATCATTGCTCTCGCAACTGATGACAACTTTATTGTTTCGAGTTTCTCGGACGCTTTTAATTCCTACACCGATATCAACCACGTTTACTTTTTCTTTAATTTCTTTCAGGACTTCTTTGCCACCGTGTCTAGGATCTATCGATTCCAGCAGGACCACGAAGTTGGTCGGCGGCGGAGGAGGCGCATGTGTACGGACAACCTTAGGCTTGTACGGCCTGCCAACTGCAGGTGAAGCCATGTCGTCTTCATGGCTCGCGCCAGCCGCCGCCGCCAACGCAGCCTCGGATCTGGGTTTCCGACTCCTATTCTTACCGACAACGGTGGAAAATGTTTCGTCCTCTCTTCTTTCCTTTTCAGTAGCTACCTTTGCCGTAAACATTTCTTTTAAGGCCTGCTGTTCGGCTCGTATTTTCGATATTTCGACTTGTACCCCAGCGATAATGTCGTGCTTCAGCTGGGTTAAGTCCATAGACGGCTCTAGTATAGCTGAGGTGGGTGTTTTGTTGACGTTATCTACTCCGATCACGTCCATCTCACTTGTAAATCTTATGGTGGCGTCTCGGATGGCTTCGACAGCCTTTAATATGGTTAGTTTATTTTGTTTTGTGACGCTTCTGTTTTGTTTTAATTGCGTCACAATGTCATCGAGGTTACGGGTTACCTCTGTACGGTGCCTTCCTGCACGGGTCTTCGAGCCGGGGCTACTAATGGATGTATCCCTGCTCATCCATAGCCGCCCCATTTCGGTTGTGTCCGAGCTGGGGCTACCAGCGATAGCGATAGGCTCCTCCGTTACCGGGATCGGTGCCAATGTCGCGTCCGGGGTAGTCTGTTTTGTGGTTTGTAGCGGAGTTGAGGTTCCGGCCTCGGGCACGTGCCTGTGAACTTCCGCCTGTACCACAAAAGTTTTATTTTGTATGGTGTCCTCCTGCAAATCGATCAGCGGAGGGATGTGATCGCTGCCGACAGCCTGCTCTGTCCCTGCGGATGGCGCCTGCTCTTGGCCTATGTTTTTTACTCCTGAATCAGGTTCAGAGTGGGCCGTACGCGCCTTTCTGGGCGATGCGGGAGGTGTCCGATACATTTTGTGGTAATGTGACATTCAAAAAATTGAAAAATTTGTATCTCTTAAACTATAACAGATATTGCACCAAACTAAAGTGATTTAGGTAGGTACGATATATACCTATATTATAAAAAGATTTCAGATTTTTTACTCTTAAGGGGGCTGAGAAATAAAATTATTGCTATGTATTTTTACAAAAATTTAAAACTCTAAATAACAGAAAAACTAAGGATTTCCAAGGAAAAAGTTTCAAACAAAAAGCAAAGATATTTACAAGCACTATCAAATTAAACTATAAAAACTTAAGTCTACCGATTGGTTTAATAATTATTTACAATCAAATGTGATTGCCGCCACACTTTCTTCAGGCGCTAAAAATTCTGTAGGTATTTGCGATTTTTGTTAGAAAAATGTTCCTGAAAACTAAAGAATTGCAATGGATAAAATTAAAGGTGCAAAATGGATGTGTAATAAAGAAAAACTATCAAAATCTATGGAGGGACTAAAAAGTTATTGCGATTCTAGTTTTTGACTTACAAAAAGAGACGGAAAAATTAATTTCTCGGAAACCCGTTAAGGTACCGAGTTGGTTCTAGTGTCAAAAAATGCGGGCAATTGAACTTTAAATTATGTCTAAGAACTAGATTTTTAGAACAAAGTCGGCTGAACAAAATTTTCTAAAATGTTAAATTCTACTAAAAACGACGAGGGAAGTGAACTTTGGATGTTGCAGGAAAACTAATGGAGATATTGACAAATGCTGTTGACATGAAATGTTGCAAAAAATTAAAGGAATCTAAATCAGAAAACTAAAACAAAATTGACCGGGGAAAACTAAAGTTATAAGCGAAAAACAAGATTGCTCAGACACTTTTATGAGGGTACGACTTTTTCATGTAAATGTGTAAAAATTGAGCTGAAACTAAGTGTGAAGATTTTATTTGTGAATGTAATTATTTAAAACTAATTAAAACTGAAATTACTGTGAAAGAAAAGGTGAAAAATTTTTAAAAATGAATTTTTGGTGAATTTTTGAAAAATCGCTAAGTGACGTGAAAGAAAAAATTTAATACTTCAGTAACCGGAAGGGTCAGAGGGGTGGTAGTGGTGTCTAAAAGTCGGGGCAAATTAGCTCTAAAATTGTGTCAAATTAGGTCTCTTTGGGTAGTTTAGAACTGTGGTTGGTTAGGTTGGTTAGGTTAGGTTAGGTTAGGTTAGGTTAGGTTAGGTTAGGTTAGGTTAGGTTAGGTTAGGTTAGGTTAGGTTAGGTTAGGTTAGGTTAGGTTAGGTTAGGTTAGGTTAGGTTAGGTTAGGTTAGGTTAGGTTAGGTTAGGTTAGGTTAGGTTAGGTTAGGTTAGGTTAGGTTAGGTTAGGTTAGGTTAGGTTAGGTTAGGTTAGGTTAGGTTAGGTTAGGTTAGGTTAGGTTAGGTTAGGTTAGGTTAGGTTAGGTTAGGTTAGGTTAGGTTAGGTTAGGTTAGGGTTAGGTTAGGTTAGGTTAGGTTAGGTTAGGTTAGGTTAGGTTAGGTTAGGTTAGGTTAGGTTAGGTTAGGTTAGGTTAGGTTAGGTTAGGTTAGGTTAGGTTAGGTTAGGTTAGGTTAGGTTAGGTTAGGTTAGGTTAGGTTAGGTTAGGTTAGGTTAGGTTAGGTTAGGTTAGGTTAGGTTAGGTTAGGTTAGGTTAGGTTAGGTTAGGTTAGGTTAGGTTAGGTTAGGTTAGGTTAGGTTAGGTTAGGTTAGGTTAGGTTAGGTTAGGTTAGGTTAGGTTAGGTTAGGTTAGGTTAGGTTAGGTTAGGTTAGGTTAGGTTAGGTTAGGTTAGGTTAGGTTAGGTTAGGTTAGGTTAGGTTAGGTTAGGTTAGGTTAGGTTAGGTTAGGTTAGGTTAGGTTAGGTTAGGTTAGGTTAGGTTAGGTTAGGTTAGGTTAGGTTAGGTTAGGTTAGGTTAGGTTAGGTTAGGTTAGGTTAGGTTAGGTTAGGTTAGGTTAGGTTAGGTTAGGTTAGGTTAGGTTAGGTTAGGTTAGGTTAGGTTAGGTTAGGTTAGGTTAGGTTAGGTTAGGTTAGGTTAGGTTAGGTTAGGTTAGGTTAGGTTAGGTTAGGTTAGGTTAGGTTAGGTTAGGTTAGGTTAGGTTAGGTTTTAGAGGGTTTGTGGTGCAGGCGGAGGGCAGAGGGGAGGGAGTGGTGGCTGTGTCGTTGGACATCGCCAACGCCTTTGGCTCCCTCCCCTACGCCGTGATTGGAGAGGCACTCCGATTCCACGGAGTGCCTCTCTACTTGAGGAAAATTCTGGAGCACTACCTGACGGGGCGGGTAGTGCTCTACGAACAGGGCGGGACGAGGTGTGCGAGGGCCATGGAGTGCGGGGTTCCACAGGGATCCGTGTTGGGTCCCCTCCTGTGGAACCTCGGCTTTGACTGGGCGATCCGAGGCGTGCAGCTCCCGAGGATGGCCACCATGTGTTACGCGGACGACACACTGGTGGCCGTGCGAGGGAGGGAGCTGGAAGAGGTAACGAGGAGGGCCGAGGTAGCGACCGAATTAACTGTCTACCGCATAGGCCTCCTCGGCCTGCGGGTCGCCCTCCCCAAGACAGAGGCCATGGTCCTCGGAGGAGGAAGAGGTTGGCGGATGCGCGCCGACGCCACCCTCAGAGTTGGAGGGGAGCGTGTCCAGGTCAAGGCCCACATCAAGTATCTGGGTCTTGTCCTGGACAGAGGGTGGACGTTCGAGGAGCACTTCCGGCGGCTAGCTCCTCGACTCGTCGGCGCAGCAATGGGGCTGGGGCGCCTGCTGCCCAACGTTGGAGGGCCCGGCTCCCCGTGTAGGAGGCTGCACGCGGGAGTCGTGCGGAGTATGGCGCTCTACGGAGCGCCAATATGGGCGGGACGGCTGCGGGGCAGCACGAGGGCGCTCCTCCGGCGGCCACAGAGGGCAATCGCCCAGAGGGTGGCGAGGGCATACCGGACCACCTCCCACGCAGCGGCATGCCTCCTCGCCAACACCCCACCCTGGGAGCTGGATGCAGAGGTGTTGGCCGAACGCTACCAGCTCCGGGCTGAGGCGAGGAGGGGAGGTGAGCTCCCGGATGCGGAGGAGATGGAGAGGGCCTCAAGGGCCGCGCGGGAGCGCGTGAGGCGGCTCTGGAGGGAGGGCCTGGAGGATAGCCAATATGGAGTGAGATCCATAGGGGCTATCCTCCCAAATATGGATGCGTGGGTGGACCGGCGGAGGGGGGGCCTCACATTCAGGCTGGCGCAGGTAGTGTCAGGGCACGGCTGCTTCGGGCACTACCTGCAAAGGATAGGGCGGGAGCCTGACCCACGCTGCCACGAGTGCGGCGCGGAGGACGACACGGCCCAGCACACTCTAGAGGAGTGTGACCGCTGGGCCGTGGAAAGGGAGGCCCTCCGAAGGGAGACCGGCGTGATGGACCTCTCGCTGCACAGCGTCATAGCCTCAATGCTGTGTAGCGAGAGGAATTGGAGGGCGGTAGCCTCCTTCTGCGAAGAGGTCATGTCGCAGAAGGAGGCAGCCGAGAGAGAGCGGGAGGACGCGGCAGACGCGCTCCCGCTCCGTCGCAGGCGGCGGGGTCACAGGCGACGAGCGTTTGTCCGCCAAGACCCTTAATGGGACCAGCGGTTCGGGTACCGCATTGCACGGTTCCACGTCGTCGGGGGGGAGGTCAAGCGTCTCTGACCTTCCCCTCCCTAGTGCGGGTGCCCCGGTAGGGAGCCGGGGCCGCCGGAGGGTATCATAGTGGAGTGCGTCGGCGATCCTATGGTGTCCTCAAAACGGCTACGAGGGTGAACGCCGGAGTGGAGTTCTAGTGGGTAGGGCTGCTCTCCCCCTCTCGCAGGAGAGGGACCCGAGAGCGGCGAGTCCCACATACCCCCCCATTGCACGGTCTACCCGCGACCAGGGGGGGATGCGTAAATGCATTCTCCACTCCATAAACAAAAAAAAAAAAAAAAAAAAGGTTAGGTTAGGTTAGGTTAGGTTAGGTTAGGTTAGGTTAGGTTAGGTTAGGTTAGGTTAGGTTAGGTTAGGTTAGGTTAGGTTAGGTTAGGTTAGGTTAGGTTAGGTTAGGTTAGGTTAGGTTAGGTTAGGTTAGGTTAGGTTAGGTTAGGTTAGGTTAGGTTAGGTTAGGTTAGGTTAGGTTAG
>JALPQI010015541.1:0-26057 GCA_025490895.1 Thaumatotibia leucotreta | reverse complement strand
TTCGTTGTCTTGTTTCATACCACTCTGTCACGCTTTTAGTGGCTGTTTCGACTCGGTATATAAAAAAAATCCGGGGCACTTGTATTTCTTTTTCACGTTAGATTTTAATCTATAAATATGAGAAATGGAAATAAAACATCATCTCATACAAAAATCACCAATGCGTCACACTTTTTAGGGACACAAAATAAGACAACGAAAAGAGTTTTGACCCAGGTACTTAACCTATGGGAACCCTAGGCTACTTTAGAACTATGTCAAAATAAGAAATATTATAATATATTACAATCTGATTTATAACCAGAAATCGGACAAGTGCGTCATTGTTCCCAATAATATTATTGGTAATTATTGGGTCCATATGGACATTACTCCAAATTTGAAAATGATTGATGGAATTAATATTTTTTTGAATTTTAATTTTGAAGCTTTAGGGTGACTATTTTCGTCAGCCTCCGTAGCCTAGTTGGTAGTGACCCTGCCTACGAAGCTAGAGGTTCCGGGTTCAAATCCCGGTGAGGGCATTATTTGTGTATTTATTTATCACAAATATTTGTTGCGCTGCGGCGTTGCGCGCCGTAGATGCGTCATTACACCCTAGGGCTGTTAAGGGTTTTCATACAACATTACGTCGCACTAACTAGCGCGGCGCGCGCCGCGCCGATATTTCATCCCTGATTTTTAGAAATGATTTTACCATTTTAGAGTAGTTTTGTGAAAATATATTGATTTATTTACCTTTTATTTATTGCCTCACAGGTGTGATGAAAAACATCGTGTGTGCTACGGGCGGTACAAAAATTATGAACTCGTGTGAAGTAAAGCCCGCGCCTTCTTACTTAGTTATAGCCCTTAATACACGAGAATCCATTTTAAAGCCATCTATATTAAAATGCACTTGGTCGTAACTATATAGCTGGTGATAAAAATAAGCATTTATTTGGTAAAGTCATACCACTATTTTCACTCCGACGAAACTGCTATTGGATGGGTTTAAATATATTTGGCTCCGCTCTTTCGAATGGATAACTCGATATACTGGGATACGAAGTGCGATATGTTTCCGGAAAAAGGATATCCTTTTCAATATTTTTACGATTTAAAAGTTATTTTCTCAATATTTGTTGTATTGCTTGAACTAATAAATCATGTCGACGTTGAATTATTAAAATTATACTAATATGTGTTTGATATTACTCTTATAATTACATTTCGGAAGTCACTAGTATCAAAATTTACTATTTCATTATTAAAACGACCCCTATTATATTGTATTATGCTTAAACATTTATTTGTGTGAAATACACAAAAGTTTCACGTCCAATGATTCCTTATAATTCAGTTATTATCTACGGTTGGACGCACAGCAGGAATTATTTAATGTTAAATCAATTTAATTCCTTAAATTTATTACTGGTATTTATCGCATTTCGGTGGGCAATTTTCGGTAGCGATTTTAATGTATTGTTGTATTTGTTGTGCAGGCAAACAAAATCTTCATTGTGTGAATTGTTTAGTGGGTTATTTTAATATTTGATAAATATTTTTACAGGGTGTATCAGAAATTGCGATTTATTACCCATAAAAAAGCGCACTTTCTGACACATTTATGGCAAAATAAAAGATCATGTGTAATATTAACAGGGGCCGAAATGTGCTAAATTTATCGATTTATCAGCGAACAGCCAGGCGCCTATACCACAAAACTTTACAAGCGTACAATTCTACAAAATTGACAACTTTTTGTATGGGAATTTGTACAATTTTGTAGAATTGTACGCTTGTAAAGTTTTGTTGTATAGGCCACAGGTATGTACAATTGTACACTCAATCCATTGGAACCCTAAGCGGAAGACCAGCGCTGGTTCTGCTGGCAACGCTGGCAAAATGCTGAGTTTTGGTCATTTCAGGATGTTTGTACTGTGTTCTTGTCTAAAATAAACGTTTTTCTTTTCTTTCTTTTTCTTTTCTATGCCATTCTAGAGTCATGTCAAATTAAAAGTAATAAGAGATTTCTTAAAATTTTATTTATAACCTCACTGTGACAAAGTTCTCGAGTGGCCTAGTGTTCCAATTGGTTGGCTGTCCATAATGGTGCACACATACCCCCTTATCCATAAACGTTTAATTTAACAAACCGCTAATAACTGTTTGTCCCTTTCGGTCTTAACAATATGTCCATAAGAGCAAAAGGGACAAACAATTATTAGCGGCTTGTTAAGTTAACAAACGTTAATGAATAAGCGGGAAAGGTGTTACAGAATATTATATGACATTATCTTTCTCTCTTTGAAATGTATATCTATGATATTGTACTTGTTACACTTTGTTTTGTGACGTTATATATAACAGAAATAACAATGTATGATAATATTGTTTCAGGTATTTCATCCTTGCACATTTGTAAGGATTGAGAATGCTGCATTCAGTCTGATTTAATGTAAGTTTTTCTCCATTTCTATGCACTAATTACTTTTGATTTTAAAATAACGATACAGATGAACCTACGAAGTCTAAGTCTGACAAAAATGAACCACCCCACGCATTTTAGCGTGAGAAAAACCACAATCAGTACCGAATATAGAATTTTGTGTTATTGGCTATAGCCAATTATTAGCAGTACTATAGTACTGCGACTAAAGGATTAACACCAAACTAGCGAATGCTCATTCTATCCCGCACTCTACGAAATCAACGAATTACGTTTTGTGTAACGAAATAATTTCGTAGAGTGGGGATAGAATCAGCATTCGCTCGTTAGGTGTAAATCCACCTTAACATTACTGCGATCGCCAACCCGCTTGCCCAGCGTGGCGATTATGGGCCTCGTAAATACGCATAGTTAACACTTTCATTGCGGACGAGTGCTACGCGCTACGCTCGTAGCCGATTCCGTGATTTTTCCGCTTTGTAGCGAAAATGGACCTCCCACAGAGAACTCCCCTCGGGAGTTCCCCGCGCTCAAAGTGATAATAGGAGAGACCTACGTCCAGCAGTGGATTGATAGAGGCTGATGATGAATTGTGTACAAACTTTTTTGATAAATGCTCATTATAACAGCTCCTTTACGTTTCGGGCTGTTTAGTTGTGGAATGCTTTGCCGCTGGATCTCCGATTAGCAAAATCTCTTCCAATTTTTAAAAATCTTTTGAAATCACATTACCTTTCGCTGCCTTAACTTGAGCTATTGTCATTAGTTTTTTTTTATGTGTATTTACGTTTATTATCTTTAATATAAACACTTATTTGTATGTATATATGTATATATCTTTATTATATTACCTATGTTTTAAATTGATTTGATTGATCATAATTCTTAATTTGTTTTCATATCGGCACTACCCGATTATAATTATTTGCTAACGTTTTCATTTCCTGCTACCCTAAGGTTGGAAGAGATTGCTTGTAAGCGATAAGACCGCCTGTTGTTGCCTATCGATACATGTTTTTCTGTTTTTGTATTTTAATTAAGTATGTGGTGCACAATAAAGAATATTTACTTACTTACTTATAACTTTTTTACATCGATGCTTACTTTCGAAAAACCTCGCCTAAAATACAACAAAAATCCTGAAAAGCTCAGACAAAAATGAAGTTTAATACCTACAAAAAGGGAGCCAGGAAAGTATTTCGAGCACGTACCACCGGAGCTGCCGAGCTGCCCCTAGGCCTTTTCGTGACTTTTAATTATTTGGAAAAAGTTTGTAATTAAACCGAGATGCTGCAGAATTTGCTATGCGTTTCGCAGCCGTGTTTGTTACACTAGGGACTTATTACGATGAGATTTTTGGGAAGTGTAAAATTATTCGTACGCTTGATATCTAAGGGCGTTGGTTTCCTCCTGATTCTGGTTAGGTTACAATTAATCATTACAAAAGATAGCTTTTATTTTTGGTTACAATTTTTGTGGTTTAGTTCGCTGTAAACTCTTATTTCATGCACATAATTACCTCTCGTCGGCCTACGTACGACTAACGAGCAATCTATACAATTGTGTACTGCAAGCCGTTCAATTTTTGAATAAGAAAGTTTTCGGTAGCCATACAATTTGTGAGTATTTTACTTTAATATAGATATTATTGTAAACTCCTGGGAATTTGTAGATCGTGTATCTACCTATAGATATCGTGCAAAGTTGTGACCACTAAATAAAATAATATAACATATTAAGGTGTTTTCAAATTAGTTACCTACCCATACCTTCCATGTGTTCAGATAACGTGTAACTTTCTCTATACCTACTCAAATCAAAATTGCCTTTCCATACAAAGCGGTCCCACTGGCTGATCAAAAGTTCACGGAAAATGTTTTTTCTCAAACATGCAATGAAATATTGTCTTTACGTTCCTTAAAATAGACTCGGAAGTATCGCTTTTAGGGCGCCGTAACTAGCAGAAATGGAAATAGAATTTCATAACAATTTTCAGGCCTAGCCTAGGCCTGAAAAGTTACTTTTTTTTTAATTTCGACAATACTGTGATTATTATTTTTTGTATATCTTTGTATGTTTGAGAAAAGCACTGTACATGTCTCGGCGTGAAAACGGATTCCCGGCCTCGTTACCTATATGTATATCAACTTGGCCGGAAATCCTCATTTTCCCGGCCTCTGATGTACTATTTTTTTCGAGTTTTCGATATGAGTTCCATAATGAAAGTTTGTTATCGAACACATGCATACCCTAAGGTATCGGAAGTAGTTTTTTTTCTCTCATTCGCTATTTAGTTTAACGATTCAAAAGCGCTCGTTGCTGGACCTAATTTAATAAATAATATTTTGACTTTGACTTTGACTTTATCAGACATCGGTAACTAATGAAAATATCCTGTATAACTAAATATAACTTTTCCCAATAACTCAGCGTAATTAGGTATACATTTTTTAACCTATCGCGTTCTAATTTAGGAAATGTATTAACTAAATTTTAACGTACAAGAAAACCCTTCAAACAGATTTGTAAACATACCCTTTTCTAAAGCAAACAAGGAAGGCGCATTACAAAATTGTATTAAATAACTTGTTCATCACGTTAATTAATTGGATATCTCATTAAGATGGATTATAAAGAGGTCGGGTTCCGCTGATACTAGAGGATTCGCTAATCTGTCCCAGATGCTAATTAAATTGGAACTGGTCATAAACATTAGCCCATTCATTCTTAGGTGCCTGTGAAACATCATACTGTTTTTCACACCACCTATGAGAAAAATAAAATATATACCTATAATTTATTTATTCGAATAGTCTATTCTGTAGAAATCTTAATCAATTATGAATTTACTGTTTATTTTAATATTTCATTGTAATATTTTAGGCTGGCAATAGAAATTTCTTGAATAGAAAAGTGCCACTTTGTTGTAAATAGTTATTATAGCAGCGAAGAAAAGACCCGTATGCGAATATGTGGTGTGAAAACGACTATCAGATATAATCTATTAAACCGTTAACCTGCAGCTAAATAGTTAGTACTGTGTTCCAATTTGGAGGTAAGATAGCCGGTGTAATTACTACGGTATTGAGGCAATCCATCTAAGTCCTCAGGGTAGGCAGCGCATAAAAGATTTTTTGGTCACTGTCCATGGGCCTCAGTTCCCGCTTTCCATCAGGTGGGCTGAGAGCTCAGTTGACTACCTTCGGCACATAGAAAAAAAACTAAACGGTTTATGAGTAATTGAGTAAGAAATTAATTTTAACTTCAAGAAGTATTCAGCTCATAAATCATCCGTCAACATGTTTAAAAACATGCCAAACATTTGTTAAACGATTTATGTAATTATTTCCACGTGTTACCTTACTGGAATTTTCTAATTAAAACAGAAATCCGAAGTTAGATTTCTACTTTGTGAAATTTCTCGTTTTCTCATAGTATCTCAGATTTGACATTTCAACAAGTTTTGAGGAGAAAATTGTTTAATTAAATCAGTCGGGGATGACATACTGTATTGCGAATATAACTGTCATCTTAGGCACTGGTTTCACCGCGAGCTACTAAGCTATGAACTATCGGCTGTACGAGTAAACACGAACAAAAGATACGCACTCCCGTGTAAATAAAAGGGACACGGTGATACTCGCCCGGCGGTGATAGCTGGGCGAGTATCGCCGTGTCTCTTTTATTTACACGGGAGTGCGTATTACATCTTTTGTTCGTGTATATAGCTTAGTAGATCGCGGTGAGACCAGTTCTTTAGGCAGATGGCTACTGAATCATTACCATACAAATCAACCTCGTCCCACGGTAAGCTCAATTAAGGCTTGTGGTGTGGGTACCAGGCGACGATATATAAAAATTATATAATAGATAGATATATATAGAAACTTAAATACATAGACAGCCATGACCAAGGAACAAATATTTGTGATAAACAAATACACAAATAATGCCCTCGCCGGGATTCGAACCCGGAACCTCCAACTTCGTAGGCAGGGTCACTACCTACTACCTCTTGTTACTATAACTATACTCTTATAACTAGGCTATGGAGGCTGACAAACATATACACGTCAGTTAATTTAACCGTTCAATTATATTAATAGGTATTATGTCTCACGAAAATTTAAATTCAATCTTACCCTAATTTGGAATATGAGATTTTTTTGCTAGTTTTTTTAGATAGGAGGAATTGTAGTGGTATTATTAGTACCTGTCTTTTAACTATCGTCGGCAACCTGAATATAAAAACCATTACAACTATCGAGTTGTTAGGCACCCAATTCACATTGTTCGCATAAAAATAAACTTCGTTCATATTTACAACGGCCTTCAAATCAGAAACCCAACTAGCGTTGATGATGTCCCGACGTAAAATCCTGACAATCGGGCCCAACGGAATACCCTTTACCAAACCTATTTTCGGTCCCGATATTCAAACTTTGCAATCTTTCTGTGAAATAATTTGTGCGGGGGCTATTCAGAGCTCAGCGTGGGGTTATTGCGACCGCATCGTCACCTGCATGTGACATTCCACAGAAATTGTCCGACATCACAATATTACAGTCATTGTCCCCGTTCGTGCCGGCATTTTGAACTTGTTAAGGGGAGGGTAGTTTGAACTTGTTGGTAATATCATCTTGTTAATTACGTCGTTTTTCTTTGACGCCCCGTGTTTTGTTTAGAACGCATTGAGTTTTTATTTTGAATGGTTTTTGAAGATTAGTGGTATTTGTGGACAATTTTTGTAAGATTTGTGTTTTGTGAGCGCACTGACAGTGCATTGATAACTTATCCAGTAGTAGCTGAGAATGAGAAGTCTTGAAAACTCTAGTAAAACGTGGGAGTGATTTCTAGAAGTGAATTAGAGAATACCTACTCTACCTTTCCATGCCTTTTGCGTGTATTTCATTATGTACCTAAATGTGTGTGATTTTCTCTCTTACTGACTATTTTAGCAGTATCTGTAAACTTCCATTTAATTGTTCATTTACTGCTAACTAATAGTTCTCTGAAAGATGGTTTTGTAGCGATTAGGCCTCCTGTTTTATCCTGTTTTTTATTGTATTCAATTCTTTTCTATTTTTTTGTACCAGTAGGTACAATAAAAAATTACTTTACTTACCAATAATTTTTTTATATCCAATAAGGCATCGATTTAGATAAATAGATTAGTAGTTGCGTTTAGAAAACCTCTGAAAGTATTGTATCGCCTGTTGTCGCTTTATTAATTAAACGTTCCTTTTATAACACCAAGACAATGATAATACAAAGTACTTTCATTAAATTATTTTGTCGCCCCAGGACCCAAATCTATTAAGGAAAGAATTTATTTAAACAAAAGCCCCTTAAGTTACTGAGTAATAGCCGAAGCGTAGTATTTCGGCAATAAAAATGCAATTAGATTACTTTTGATTAACTTCGGCAATTTAAAATTATTTTGCAGCATCCGTAAATTTTATAGTCATAGGCTTTGAGTTAATATTTCACTTAAAATTCAGATTGGGTTTTTATTGCTTGACAGGCACATTAATCTGAATGAATCCGGGTTCCTGAATGAGAAACGAAATTCTCGTTTGAGTGAAAGCGTAAGTAGCGTAGACAGGAGCTTTTGAAGAATCCTTAAGAATCTCAAAACGTGTTGGCTATTTATTTTCGCTCTTTAATTTACCTTTTGTTCTTTCCGCTTTGTCTTTTTATTGTGTACAGTAAACCATGAAATTTGTCCACCTTTCGACCGTATCGTTCTAATAATAGAGTTCAAAAGTGTTGCAATACTTTTTAAGTCGGTCAAAGGTCCAGGGCGACAAAACAAAAATACGTATAGTAAAGCGCTTGCACCGTTGATATAAAGTGTAAAATTGCTTGATCCGCGTGCTTTACCGACTGTGTTTCAGTAATACAGAGATAACTTTAAAAGTAATGCCTCTTTTAATCTCATTGTTGTGCAAATGTCCCGGAATGCACCGTTTGGGATCGGCTGACGATTACCGACCCTCGGAAACTTTAATAAAACCAAATTACTTTTACACCAAATTTTTGTTGTGGAACACAACTGTCTTGTTACCACAAATTGTATTACCTTTTTAGGGACATAAAAGTATATGTTGTTTCTTAGTCTTGTTACGGAAAAGATTTCCATTTTAGTCATAACTTTCTTATGTTGTTACTTGTAAGTGTATATTTTACCTACTTGGTATCGGAAAACTTTAAAAATAGACTTCTTGTTCCGGAAAATTGCGTTTTATTATATTAGATTATGATAAAGAAAATTGCTAATAAATTTGATCAGTGGATATTTTTGTCTTATAATAAAAAATATTTTTTTGAGAATATTTAATTTAAGCTTTTACGTAATAAGATTATTTCTCAGTCTTATGCCGAATTAATTACATCTTTGAAACTGTATTCTGGTCCTCAATATTTTATTTCCCATTTTGATTATTGCAATTTAAGATAATAAAGAATAAAATCGGTCCACGCATCTTCGACTTCTTCGAGTAATCAGAGAACATACATGCAAAAAAAAATCGTCGAATTGTAAACCTCCTCCTTTTTTGAAGTCGATTAAAAATAATACACAGGATTGACTCTAGACTGAATGAATAGCCAGTAATCTCCTATTAACCTCTAAGATACTTTATTATTTTTTGTGTTTACTTGTTTTCCATCTTTTAAACCGACAAAATATATATCTCAAAACAAAATCTGGCAACCGTCAGTGAAATATTATTTACAACTTTAAAATGTGGTCCCTTGGATGGTTTTGAAAGTTTCAGAAGGATCGAAATAATTTTGAATTATGTACTTAGACTAGATACTACTTTTGAAACTTGAACCACTTGTAATTTAAAGACAAACGGGTCTTAATCGCGTAAACTACGTTTAATTATATCCTGACGTTTCGGTCATGACGTTACACCCGTGGTCGTAACAAACTGGCGAGAGAATGTATCAACACCTTCGAGCTGTGCGGGTTTTTCGAACCATTGTTTTTGAACCACTTGGTTTAAAAAAAACTCTGTCAGTCCTGTTCTTCTTCGCGAAATGTCACTAGCAATACTATATTTTTTGAGCTACCTTGTAGATGTATAGAATGTAAAGTTAAAAGTATCATAGGGAGCATTTCATATAAATATACATGGTGTAACCTTTCGTTCGTAAACGCCGCAATCAGGAGTCTGCCTAGGGTGTCTATATAGGTAGCCAACCCATGGACGTTTCATTCAGCAACGTTTTGAGGCCGAAACAACCCTCGTCTATTCATACCTTGATGTGATTCTACAGGAACCTTCCTCCAGTTTGATATTTCTTTGCATTCAACAGACTTATTGAGCAACGAAGAAATTTTTTAAGAACTAGTGATCCTTTTGAGGTACAGAACCTTAAATATCATGTTATTGTCAATAAACTAGTTTTGTCTCTAAATATCTTAGGGCTGAACACTAATCAGTTACGTTAAAAATAATTGAGCGATGTGTCTAAATAATGAACGACAAACATTATGCTGCGGCCACGACATTGGTCTAAGACGATCGGCGGCGAATTCATGAGTTGGAACGGGATGCCGATATGGGAAGGCCCTCTCGCATGTATGGTTTTCCGCTAAGCCGCGGTCGCCTTAGACCAATGTCGTGGTCGGGCTTTTAGAGTGGGTGAAGCAAAATATCCTAGTCTAAAGCCTGTAAAAATATTCTAGTGATAATATGCCTCTTCAATGATCTACCATTTCTAAACCTTTCCTTCTTCAACGCCTAGCCAAGATTCCATTTTTCAATCGTGTGCGTTGAGGAAAAAGTCACACATACTGTACGAGATTTAGTTACGTTAGGTTACCATTAGATTTAGTTAGTGTTAAGGTTGATTTGTATTCTTTGTTCATTATTTGTATGAACAAAAAGACATGTGACGACTTCCATACATCATGATCATGTGATTTTTCGTTTGAATCTATCAAACGTGCCTATTTTGCGTAGTTGCAACGCTGGCCCAGTACTTGTTGGGGACTTCACATACATGCTCGAATTTAGGCATGTAGGAGACGCAACGTCCAGGTAATATAAAGTTCTCAGCTCAGATCAGCTGACGTGGCGTTGGTTCCGGCACCGCTTGCCTTAATTGGTAAATCTTAGCTGACGCCGTTCTTTGCAATTAGTCTATGCAACGCAGTTCGATTAAATGCATATTACCTACGAGGCGGTTTAGTTAGCCGCTTTAATTAATTTGTGTTGTTTGAGGTTGGCTTTTAGTGAATAGCGATTGTTAGCGACACGACGTCGCGACCAATGAACGCCTAGGAATAAGATAAATCATGTAAATAAATGATCCTCACGTAATTAAGTTAGATATAAGTAATCAGTAACGTATAAGTAATTTCCTGAACGCAAATGTATGAACAGAACCTAAAGGTATAAGCTCGTCGTCTATTGGCTGATATTGTTTGCCTGAACTTACCGTATAAGATTTAGAATGTTGCATTTTGTACTATGTATGAACCATTTGATACCTCGCCAGAACCTAATTTATGTAAGAAATGTAAATTTATAACCCGTTAAATATAGGTCAGTTACCTATTCAAATGATGCAATGAACCCTTGGGTCAATAACCCAACGCAATGTTTAAAATAAAGGTTTTAACCCAAAACATTGCAGGTAAACTGAGAACAATAGACAGAACCGAACGTCTATTGTTTAGAATGTAAACAATTCCGCATGTGTTTTTGTTGTGAACGATGGATAACCACGTGTAGGATTTATTTACAAACAATGAATGTAAACATTACGGCATGGATTGATTAAAATTAGGTAAATGTAGTTAGAACTTAGCGAAAGTAGGCTAGTATAAATCGAACAATGTGAAGTCCACTAATCAGCACGCAGTATTTTCGAACCAGTAGAATTAGTGAGCGGAACAGACTTAGATTTCATGAAACAGAAATAAGCTGCCTTGTGATTGGTCGACATGTTTTGACGATTGGCTGAAAATCACAGCCAGTGATGTATATATACGCGACGCATTTTGTATGGAGCAGTGTCAAGCTGACCTCCACCAAGAGAGGAACAATAAAAGGAAGAAAAAATGGATCCTGCCTATTAATCAGAAAAAAGCCCTCCTGCCGTTCCAGCCCTCCTCATCAGTAGACCAGCCCACGTGTATCCGAGCTCTGCCAACTGGAGTTGTCGGCAGGCAATGCTGGGTACGCTGTACTCAACATTTTTGGTCCTTCGAGCGTCGGATAGCGAACCAGTCCGAACCTTCGCGAGCAACGTCAACTACTTCGGACCGAACTACGGATGGTTGACTCAGCGGATACACGCAGTGACCGATCTACTGAAACTCCGCATCGTGTTCCCGGACCCCTCAGACTGAACCTGAGACATCGACTGCGTGCACGAACCCGGAACCTTAGCACCGCAGCGATGACGGGAAGAAGAGGAATCACGACGAGATCAATGTCGTCGATTCACGACGATGAAGAACGAAGACGCTTTCTAGCGGCTGGAGCGGAGGCCGCCGAAATGAAGCGAGCCAGAGCCGCGCGCACCGAGGACGAACTCAGCAACACTGACGGCAGTGAGGGCGGTGACGCACGTGGGCATATGGAGGGGAGCGAGCCATTAGCCCCGCCCACATCGCAACCGGCCGACGGGGGAACGCTTACACTCGAGCGAGCGCTAGATCATGCGCGCACAGCTAGTCGCGCGGCGCCCGCGGCGCCGGACACACGTGCCGCAAGCGCTATAGCGCCAACGAGCGCGCCGAACGACGACTCCGTACGAACTTATACGGAGCGGGAACTTCGCGAGGATGACCGAACGAGACAAGTATCCTTCGCACCACACCGAACAATAGAACCATGGAACAAAGGCATTGAACTTATGCAACAATTACGAGGAAAACAAAGAAGACTTCTAAGCGAAGCGGAAGCATTGAACAAAAAACTCGAAGCGTTGCGGCTGGGGATCGAGGCCGCGGAACCTGAGGCGCTTACGAGGAATTATGAACCAGAGGATTGGGCGTACGAGACACGCGAGCCGGCATCGAAACGTCGAGCACCGAACCCTGAACCACGCTCGATGTTCGAGACTCCGAGAACGAGGAGGCCTGCTGAGCGATCGCCGAGCCCCGAACTAGAGAGGACCCGCGAACGGAAAAGGTCACTCTCGCCTGAACCCGAGCGAGCCTATGAACGTGAAAGGCCGTTCACCCCCGAACCGAAGACCTCCGCGAGAAGGAGGCAACAGTACTCGCGTTCGCCGAGTCCGGATGCGAGAACTCCAAGAACGCACATCTCGACACAGGAGAGCATCGCCGCCAGTATGTTCGAGATATTCGAGAAAATGCAGAGGGCTGCGAGACCTGCACCGAAAGAAATATACGAATTACCTGCTTTCTATGGTAATGTCAGCGAGTGGCGCAGTTTTTATAACACATACAACGAGACAGCGACGAGATACAAGTTTACCGAGTACGAGAACGTGGCGAGACTGCGAGTGGCGCTGAAAGGAGAAGCCAAGGCTTGCGTCCAGCACGTCCTGGCTACAGCTACTCGTCCAGACCTCATCATGCGCATATTGAAGAAACAGTACGGACGGAGCGAAGTACTACTCGACCAAGCACTAGAAGACCTACGTCGGCTGCCTACCGTCGGGCCGACAGCGCACGATTTAAATAACTTCGCTATCAAGATCGCAAACATAGTATCTACAGTAATGGATATCGACCGCCGCCACTACGCTGATAATCCTATGTTAATAAGGGAAATCACCGACCGCCTGAGCCCCCATCTACGAAGCCGATGGTGTGACTACGCCCGCGCACACCGCTACTCAGACGAAGCTGAAATAATCCAGCTGTCGGACTTCCTGATGTACGAGAGCGAGCAGGAAATGAAATACTCGCACGCCAGAGCCCCTCTAACATCGCGACGGACTGCTACCGCGACATCGAACGCCGTGTCAGCGCAGGCGCGGTATGAGCGCAACACGAACCGACCGGTTGCCCGTCCTGCTCTGTCCCAGTCGCGCTCGTCGCAGCCGTTGCCCTCGAAAGTGGTATACACCACGAACGCCACCACGAAGAACCCGCGTGCAATCTGCTTATATTGCGGAGGAACCCACGGAACGACAGATTGCCGCAAATTAGCTGCCCAACCCGTCGGAGCGAGATGGGACTGGGCGCGACTGAACAGGGTGTGTTTTCGCTGCCTCAACGACAAACATCAGCGCCAGTACTGCCGAGCGAAGAGATGCGACGTACCAGGCTGTCCGCATCCCCACCATCGCTTGCTACACGCGGATAAGCAAGAAGTACAGACCGAAGCCGCAGTACATCTAACTACGACCGCGCCGGTGTACTCTATAGGAGAGAGGACAGGCCACGCCCCCACCACGCGCGCGCCGCGCGCCACGCAGGCCGAGATAACACATGCACCGAACGAGCAGAATGATCCAGATACCGCTCGCATATACGTTACCTCGGAGATCGAACCTGCTAATGTGCTACTTAAAGTACTGCCCGTCACCGTGAGCGGCCCGGGCGGAGAAGCACATATATTCGCGATGTTGGCCGACGCCTCGACACTGAGCCTTATCGAGGAGGACATCGCCGAACAGATCGGATTGTCTGGTCCTGTTTCACCGCTATGCGTGCGCGGTATAGGCGATATCGCGCACCGAACGAACACAGCTACCGTTAAGGCGAAGATACGGTCAGCGCGAGGCGGGACAGGCTACGACATCACGCTGCGAACAGTACGCGGAATCGGACTACGCAGCCAGATCATAAATAAAGCCGATATGATCAAGTACGAACATCTCAAGGACCTCGCCGATGAATGCTACACTACAGGAGTACCGCAAATGCTCATCGGAGGCGACCACTGGCAGCTATGCATACCGCACGAGATAAGGATGGCAGGCGAACTCGATCCCGCCGCCATACGCTGCCGCTTGGGATGGTGTTTCTTCGGATTCCGGCCGAAGATAATCAGAACGAACGAGCAAGTTGTACTGCATTGTCGCGTAGAACAAGATCAGGAACTCGATGTACAACTGAAGAAACACGACCCGAACAAAGCCGAAGAACTACCGAACGAACTGCGATCAAGCGAACCTACGACGATGCTAGGCGAAAAATCTCAGAAGGTGCTAGGCATGGGGTGGGACCCTAGCACAGACACGCTTAGCTTTAACACGAAGCTACTACGCGTGCCAGAGAACATCAAGAACTGCGATCGAGCGCCAACGAAGAGACAAGTCCTATCTACAGTTATGTCTGTCTACGACCCGCTAGGACTCATCGCGCAGTATGTGATCAGCGCTAAGATCTTGCTACAGCGTGTCTGGGCGAAGGGCACGCACTGGGATCAAGAATTAGAACGAGAAGACACCGAAGCATTTTTTCAGTGGCTGAAAGCCCTGAAATACATCGCCGAACTAAGAATACCTCGTCAGTACGACTCGCCGAGGGATCCGACACGTCGAACGCTGCACGTTTTCTCCGACGCAAGTACCGAAGCCTACTGCGCCGTGGCCTACTGGCGCACTGAAGTCGGAAACGACGTGCACGTCAGCCTAGCCGCAAGTCGAACGCGAGTCGCACCATTGAAGATCTTATCGGTGCCGAGGATGGAGCTGAGCGCTGCTTTGATCGCCGCGCGCCTCGCTCAAACTATCCTGAAAGAACAGCGCTACACTGCAGATGACATCACATACTGGACGGATTCAAAAACTACGTTGTCATGGCTACGGGATGACGCACGACAATATCGACCGTTTGTCAGCCACCGTATAGCCGAGATCGCCGAACTTACAAGCCGACAATCGTGGAGATGGTTGCCGACTAATTTCAACGTGGCGGACGATGGAACGCGCTGTAAACCGAGCCAGCGCATCACCATCGACGATCGGTGGTACCAAGGACCGGCATTTCTGCGGTTACCCGAACAAGATTGGCCACAGAACCCGAACGACGTCACCGCTACTGAAAAAGAGAACTTACCGGAACACAAGAACATCAAGACCGCTATGACTCATGCTACACGAACAGAACGAGACCCAGCATCAGTATTACCAGACATCAACCGCTTCAGCAGTTACGAACGCCTCATTAATAGCACAGCCTATGTGTTGCTATTCATAGAAAAGCTGCGAAGTCGCGACCGAACGAAGAAATTAGAACTTGCACACATACATCGAGCGGAACATATGTGGCAACAAAATAGTCAACGTCGAAGCTTTCCTGACGAACTACGAGCACTTAGCCGCGGCGAAGAAATTGATAAAAGATCGAGGTTATATCAATTAGCACCTGAAATCGACCGCGATGGATTAATGAAAATGAAGACTCGTCTAGGAAACGCTCCAGTTAAATACACTGCATCAAGCCCCGTTATACTTGACGGACGGGATGTGTATACGCGCTTACTGATCGCACATACACACAGGAAATCAGCGCACATACACAACGAAGCGATCGTGAACGAGCTGAGACAGAAGTACTGGATTCTGCACCTGCGACCCGTCGTAAAGTCCATCGCCCGAACTTGCGCAATCTGCATTTTACGCCGAGCGACGCCACGCGTACAGCCGCACGGAGATTTACCACCTGAACGAACAACGGCATACGAACGACCGTTTACCTGCGCAGCCGTGGACTATGCGGGCCCTGTATATGTTACCATCGGACGCAGAAGAGAGAAGAGATGGATCGCTCTCTATACCTGTCTCACAACACGAGCGGTGCACCTGGAATCCGTGCACAGCCTCTCCGCCGACAGCGCGCTACTCGCGTTACGCCGATTCGCGGCGCGACGTGGGTGGCCCCGCGTTATGTATTCAGATAACGCAACGAACTTCAGAGCGTCGGCCATTGAACTCCAAGAAGCCCATAAGGAGTGGCTATCTATACTTCGAGCCTACGGTCTACAACAACGGATGGAGTGGAAGTTCATCCCGCCTGGTAACCCATCTGCCGGAGGAGCGTGGGAGAGGATGGTACGCACCATCAAATCAGCAATGGCGTACACTCTACACACCAAGGCGCCACGAGAGGAGATATTTAACACCGTATTGGCCGAAGTAGAATATATAGTGAACCAACGACCACTTACACATGTCTCAGTGGACCCGAACGCGCCTGAGACTCTAACACCGAACCACTTCTTGTTACTGCGAGCTGCCAATCTTCCTATACTGGGACCCTGTGAAGAAGATGACAACAAGAAGTGGAGAACAGCCCAAGCCCTCGCCGACCACTTCTGGTCGCGATGGGTCAAAGAAGTCTACCCGCTACTAGCACCCCGCGGTTCTTCAGCCAGCGGCGGGCGTCAGATCCAGCCGGGAGACATCGTAATAATCGCGGACCCTAACGGCCCTCGCAACACGTGGCCGAAGGGGATCGTCGTGGCTACGCACCGTGGACCGGACGGCAGAACACGCTCCGCTGACGTCAAGACCCTGCATGGCGTAATGCGGCGCCCCACCTGCAAAATAGCCGTCGTGGTACCAGCCGGCGAAACGCAGAGCTGCGCTGCCCCCCAGAGCCCGACGACCGCATCATCGACGACTCCGTGATCGTGTCGCTACCCATGCAACATGGCGTCTTGCGACGGAGGAGGACAAATGTTAGCGACACGACGTCGCGACCAATGAACGCCTAGGAATAAGATAAATCATGTAAATAAATGATCCTCACGTAATTAAGTTAGATATAAGTAATCAGTAACGTATAAGTAATTTCCTGAACGCAAATGTATGAACAGAACCTAAAGGTATAAGCTCGTCGTCTATTGGCTGATATTGTTTGCCTGAACTTACCGTATAAGATTTAGAATGTTGCATTTTGTACTATGTATGAACCATTTGATACCTCGCCAGAACCTAATTTATGTAAGAAATGTAAATTTATAACCCGTTAAATATAGGTCAGTTACCTATTCAAATGATGCAATGAACCCTTGGGTCAATAACCCAACGCAATGTTTAAAATAAAGGTTTTAACCCAAAACATTGCAGGTAAACTGAGAACAATAGAGAGAACCGAACGTCTATTGTTTAGAATGTAAACAATTCCGCATGTGTTTTTGTTGTGAACGATGGATAACCACGTGTAGGATTTATTTACAAACAATGAATGTAAACATTACGGCATGGATTGATTAAAATTAGGTAAATGTAGTTAGAACTTAGCGAAAGTAGGCTAGTATAAATCGAACAATGTGAAGTCCACCAATCAGCACGCAGTATTTTCGAACCAGTAGAATTAGTGAGCGGAACAGACTTAGATTTCATGAAACAGAAATAAGCTGCCTTGTGATTGGTCGACATGTTTTGACGATTGGCTGAAAATCACAGCCAGTGATGTATATATACGCGACGCATTTTGTATGGAGCAGTGTCAAGCTGACCTCCACCAAGAGAGGAACAATAAAAGGAAGAAAAAATGGATCCTGCCTATTAATCAGAAAAAAGCCCTCCTGCCGTTCCAGCCCTCCTCATCAGTAGACCGGCCCACGTGTATCCGAGCTCTGCCAACTGGAGTTGTCGGCAGGCAATGCTGGGTACGCTGTACTCAACAGCGATTGATGACCTGATGGGCTATTGGATGTAGGTACACTGAATAAAATGCTAAGTTGGATTTATCAGATCTTGCGTAATTCTAACCGGAAATTAAGGTTGATTGGGTCCTATCACAATTTTTTTTTTATTTTACCAAACTTTTTATGTTGGCATTCTACTAAATTAATTTGGTTGATTACACCAGTTTTTTGTTGATTTCACCAGTTGTTTGGTATAATGTACAATGTTCTTTGTTGATTTAACCAGAACTCTGGTATCGACTTCAACCTTTTTAGTATTGTGAATTTGATAGCAAGGATTTGTTACATATATCAAAGTTTCCTCGTAATATAGCCAACCTAAGTCACTTTGGTAAATATTTTTTTCAGTGTACCTACCTATTGGATTAATCGATTGTTCACCTTAAGCTAAAGTGTTGGAAATCATGAAGAATCCTTCAAGTAGCAACCAGCATCTTGAAAGAAATAAAAATTTTCAGATTACTGAAGACAGATAAGTATAAGGGCATTTCTCCGAGCGTTTCAACCGCCATATACAGGGACCAAAGTTATGGGACATGAAGGGGAAGTACCTGAAATATATAGGATATTTTGCTGAAAGAAGACTTTATTTTATTTTGAAATTAAATAATACTGCATTAAAAAACATCAAAAAAAAATTGCTTTTTCTAGGCATCGAACCTACTTTAAAACGAAAAAATTTTTTTTCGTAATTTTATGATATCATTCGAAAGAATGGATAAAAAATAACATTTTTTCTTAAGAAACATAGTATCTAAAACTAAAAGAATAACCAAACAAGTTTGGTTCAAAATTCGAAAAAAATTGTAGTTGGTTCGATTTCCGGGTGAAGCAAGTAATTTTTTGAAAAACTTTGAATGCACTATTACTAAATTTTAAAAATAACATTAAGTCTTCTTTCAGCAAAATACACTATCTACGATATTTAAGGTACTTCCCCTTCATGTCCCATAACTTTGGGACGCCCTGTATATATTGGTAGACGTAGTCTCCTCCTGTTGGACCTCAACTCACGTGCCGATACCTATACCAACTAGGCTACGGAGGCTGAAAAAAATAAGGACAAACAAAAAGACTGTTTCGTTATTTTGTGTGTTGTATCGAGACCCGCAATTTGGCTATCGATATAATTGATACCAATGAAGTTCGCAGTATTCGCGTCACGTTCGTGGTTCTCGTACGAAAGCTGATCTTCGTGAGAAAAAAACAGTAGGCTCAATCTATATATTATTGTTTTAGGCCAGTACACCCGTAAGTTCTTACGTAAGTTATAGGGACAGAGCTATACTAAGGAATGAGAGGTGAATATCACTATCTCATTCCTTAGGACTTATCCTAGCCTCTTAGATAAAGTGTTTGGGAATTTTAACCTAATTGTCATAAGAATAGTTACTATTTCATTTGATTCGAATTCGAAAGATACAAAACAAAAGCACTACGTCGCAAAATTTCAATTCAGCTGTAGGCCTTGTAGGGAATTCATACTCGTATAAGTACACCGGGTTTTACGAGGCTATGATGATCTACTGTACGTGTTTCGTTATGGCTGATCAAGCCTACTCAATACATTATCGTTATCAGACTCGGAATCAATTATCAAAACGTGTTAACTTATGAGTTCGGCTTAGTTTTGTGTTCGTTACGCGTTGTTTGTTTGTTTAACTCGGGCCGGAGATCACTTCCCATAGACCTTGCATGATGAATATAAAACGTGAGATTAAGAATGTGGTAAAGATATATTATTGAATTCATTGATGTTTTTGATTTTTTTCCCATTTAGGGACACTCAATTAGTGTCAGATTAAAAAAGTTTAATTGCAGTCAGGTTAGTCAGGTTTTAATTGTTGTGTCACATGATTTTATTAACACCTGCCTTTACCATTTTTATGTTGTTTTTGCTTTAGAAAATTGGCAGTCATCATAGTAAAAGTTATTTAAATTAGTTTGAAGACTGAAATTAAACTTTCTTGTATTTCGATTACGCTTTTATTCAGTATAAAGGTTCTCATTAGTCTCATACAGACACTTTTTTCTACTCTAAATAGGTATTACACTAATTATTAAAATTTAGCGTAGGGTGCTTTGATACTCGTGCTTTCGTTTTATAAAAAATGTCATCATCTGTTCAACGTTCCCAGCATTTGCTTGCAATGCTCAAAGACCTGCTTGAAAGCCTTCTTCTACGGTTTCACATAAGCACTCATTCGAAGAAAGTGTCACCTATCTGGATTTCCAATCTGAAATGTAAATTAGTCCTTGGTTTTCCTAAAGTTAAGTGAATGATATTTATTACTTATGTCCAAAGTATTCTTTAGTTCGAGTTGAGGCTTATTTTATCCGCGATGTTCAGACTGAAAAACACACTCCTCAACCTTTACAAAAAGAAACTATTTGCAAGGTCACTTTTATTGAACTATGTGCGGCTGTTATCAACTTATCACCAAAACTTAACAAAACGAGAGTTACATGATCATGCTCCATCTAATTCACATGATCTGCGGTTTCTGGTAACGAAGCGTACAAAGTGTTTGCTTTGCGTCGGATGTGTCCGATGCGATAACTGTTTCACAAATAACGGTAATAACGGTTACTGCATAAATGATAGGTTATAGTTACTTTAAATTTAAATAATATCGGGAGGAGATTCTAACCTAACGTTAACAACAATATGGACTAGATTTGATCGGCCCTTCATGCCTACTTCTTGGTTAAAAGAATTAATAACAAATCATAAATTATACATAGTCGACGTGTTTGATAATACGTTGCATGAGAGGTACAGTACAGTCGACGTTAAAGATATCATTACGGTTTAGGTCCCAAAAATATATTTACACGACCTTATTGCCTTGACGTTAAGGTCATATAAATATATTTTTGGCGCCTGAACCATAGTGATATCTTTGAGGTCGACTGTACAAACATCAGCCTCCGTTGCTCAAGTGAGTTGATATAGTAGTAATGAAAATGGAGGATCTGGGATCGAATCCCGTCGAGAGCATTTTATTTGTTGTGTGATAATCACTAATCAGTCTAATCACAATTATTTATTCCTAGGTTACTGTTTATTTCTATGGCCAGCCTTTAAGCCGTTGAGTTCTTACGTAAGTTATAGGGACGGAGCCATACTAAGGAATGAGAGTTGAAAATCACTATTTCGTTCCTTACTATAGTAAGGTTAATCACTATTTCGTCAGCCTCTGTAGCCTAGTTGGTAGTGACCCTGCCTACGAAGCTGGAGGTTCCGGGTTCGAATCCCGGCGAGGGCATTCTTTGTGTATTTATTATCACAAGTGTTTGTTCCTTGGTCATGGCTGTGTATGTATCTAAGTATCTATATGTATCTATCTATTATATATATCGTCGCCTGGTACCCACAACACAAGCCTTAATTGAGCTTACCGTGGGACTAGGTTGATTTGTGTAAGAGTCCCAAGATATTTATTTATTTATTTATAGCTCCGTCCCTAAAACTTACCTAAGGACTCACAGGGGTAATCCCAGCCTATGTCAAAACTTAGTGATAGTAGATAGGATATTGCACGAGCCTATAATTTATCAAAGAGCGCTCGTAAATACACCTGTAAGTTCTTACGTAAGTTATAGGGACGAAGCTATACTAAGGAATGAGAGGTGAATATCACTATTTCGTTCCCTAGTATAGCTCCGTCCCTAAAACTTACGTAAGGACTCACAGCTGTAATCCCAGCCTATGTCAAAACTTAGTGATAGTAGTTAGGATATTGCATGAGCCTATTATAATTTATCAAATAATGAGTTCTCACGAAAGCTAATTTGAACGTATTTTGATACAACCTATATCATAATAAGTGAGCATTCTATTACATATTATTTATCTATGTTTTAAAAATGTGTCATCATCATCTCAGCTATAAGACGTTCACTGCTGAACATAGGTCTCCCCTCTGGACCTCCACAGGTGCCGGTTAGATGCGACCTGCATCCAGCGTGTCCCGGCGACCTTCATAATAAATGAGGAGATCCGTAGGCGAACTAAAGTTACTGACATAACCCTCCGGATTAGCAAGCTGGAGTGGCAATCGGTAGGCCACATTGCACGCAGAGCAGATGGTCGATGGGGTCGAAAAGTGCTCGAGTGGAGACCACGGCTACGGCAAACGCAGCCTAGGACGTCCAGTCGTCCACCCACCAGATGAACAGACGACCTGATGAAGAAATGTGTAATAATATATTATATTCTTCATGTAAATACAAGAAAAACATGGAAAGCAAAGAAACATTTGTTATTTAACATTATTTATAAACCAAACAAACCAATATTACTTACAACAAAGTAATAAGACATTAAATAGGATAAAAGCAAATATACGTTCCGTAACATGGAATAAAAAGGTTTACGTATGTAAACGTAATAAATAAAGCAATAAAGAGACTCTTTCATATACATATAATTATTACAATTCATGCCTTCTCTTATCTTGAGTAACCATGGAAAATACTTCGAAGCTAGGGTTGGCACAAGGCAGAATTATCGCCAACAATTTAAGATATCTAGAGTAAGTGAAGGGTCCACGGAAAGAATAGGTCTAGTCAATTCAAATTACAGAAAGAAAAACCACCTTACTTTTAACAGAATAAGGTGTGATTTTACCCCGATTTTTTAGGGTTCCGTAGCCAAAATGGCAAAAACGGAACCCTTATAGATTCGTCATGTCCGTCTGTCCGTCTGTCCGGCTGTCACAGCCGATTTACTCGGAAACTATAAATGCTACAGTAATAAAATTTGGTTAGGATATGTGTTGTATGAACCGCTACAGGATTATGATACTATATTGTAAAAAAAAAACCCTGTGGGGTGGGGGCCCTCCCCCAAAATTTAGTTGTATATAAGCGTGAGGGTTATTAATAGAAAGGTCTTTGAAAATGATATGAAAGTTTATAGATCTAATTTTTATTTAAGCTTATCGTTTTCGAGATATCAGCTCTCAAAGTCTGAAAAATGTGTCCCCCCCTCTATTTTTTAAACTACGCGATATAAAATTAAAAAAAAAATATATGTTATGCACATTAATAAATTCTATCAACGATTTTTGGTTTGATTAAATTATCTCTTATAGTTTTTGTGGTAGGTTGATTCAACTGTATTTTTTAAATGATAAATTGATAATGGTACGGAACCCTTTGAGCGCGAGTCCGACTCGCACTTGGCCGGTTTTTTGTAAGTACTGGACATGTTTTTTCCGTGGACCCTTCAAGTCATTTTTGTTACTGTACCTACATCCTCAATCGTCGTTGTTATTCAGCAGTACAAAGCTGGAGGTCCCGGTTTCGAATTCCGGCTAGAGCATTTTTAGTGTAGGTATTTATTTATCACAAATATTTGTTTCATGATCACTGCTGTCTATGTATATAAGTATCTATATGTATCTATCTATTATTATAGTGATATCGTCGCTTAGTACCCACATCACAAGCCTTAATTGAGCTTAGCGTGGGACTAGGGCGATTCTTGTAAGGTAAATATCATTATCTTACACAAAAGCGACCTAATTTACTTAAAAAAATGTGCACTTTTTGACAAAAGACAGAAGTTTAACGGGCTTCAGTATAGAAAAGTAAAGTCATGTGGGGTAAACGTACGAACTGGGTAAGTGTAAGTAGTCACATTATTTGGGATTGCGTTCACTTACTCACTGCGTACATTTGCCCTACATGCTGCGACCATATACATATAACATGGATGTCTAATGCCAGCTCAAAAATGCCCCAAAACACAATTGTTCAATTGTGCCAAAATGGGAGGGGGTGACATTTGACAACTAAAAATTAGGACCGTTTTTGAAAGGCAATTTAGTATGACGTGCGGCTTCCATGTTTTATTTGTTCGTAGCCTACATGACTCTAAGTGGCAACCCTAGGTAGCAACGAGTTAAGTCAACCATAAATTTACCCCCAAATGGGCGATCCAAATAAGTTATCATCGGCAGTTAGGAAGAAGCGTTTTTTCGATAACGCTTCCTTGTCACTGTGGCCCTACCACAAGTCCACATTTCTACAAGAGATTAACCCCCTTATTCATAAACGTTTGTTAACTTAACAAGCCGCTTATATTTGTTTGTCCCTTTCGGTCTTAACAATGTGTCCATAAGAGCAAAAGGGACAAACAATTATTAGCGGCTTGTTGAGTTAACAAACGTTTATGAATAAGGGGGTAAGAGTTTGTGCGAAAAATAATGGCATATTGGAGCAAGGCATGCCCATACATCTCACGTGCTTTTACTTTCCGAACAAACTCTGCAGGAGGATGTAAGAAATTAACTAAGTAAAAAGCGGACAAGCCTCGCTGAAGGTAGTGAATGTTTCAAGTTTTCTTTCATTTCAAAATATTTTGGCATCAGAAAAGAGACGACTAAGTGTCGTTTATTCATTAAAGATTGGTGATGGGCAGCAGCATCAGCATAGTGGACATACTAACATATACGATCGCCAGTCGCTCGCCCAACGTGGCGATTCCATAATTGGAGGAGACGCATTAGGAGGCGATGTACATAGATTACCTCCTAATGTGTCGAAACGCGTAGAAAATTGAAGAGGCCTATGTTCAGCAGTGGAATACACTGATTATAATAATTATTGCATTGGAAACGCATTTAAGCATGTTTTCATTAACTCTGGTCTCAGGTACCCATTGGGTGTCAATAAAATAAATTTACGTAGTTTTGAACGCTATACTAGGTAACTCTAAACTCATAGTAAGGCCCATGTATGTATTTTCTTAGAAAATATTCATTGATAAGGCGTTTTTGCGGTTTTAAACGAAGCGAGCAAAATACGTAACGACCGATGTGTTTGTTTTTCGTTGCTTGTTTTGTGGAAGTAATAATATATTTACTGAATGTATGTGAAAGGTTTCTTAGGCTACTATTTTTAAATTGCTAATACACAATTTTGCCGTTTGGTGACGGCAGTAAGAATACATTTGTCACCACCCCAACTCTTCTCGCGGGTGTAAGAGTCGACTAAGGGAAGTGTTACTGAAAATTCTTTGATAAAAGATTGAAGATGGGTAGCGTCATTATATAGTGAACACATTACTGCGATCGCCAATCCGCTTGCCCAGCGTGGCGATTATGGGCCAATACCTCCCAAGATGCTCTAACAAATAGACCGTTTCAAGTATACCTGGGCCAACAATCTAGTAAAGTAAGAATTTTAAATAACGGCCTGCCCCAGGGTTCTGTGCTCGCTCCGCTCCTCTTTAACTTATACGTCCACGACTTGCCTGCTACGACGTCGCGCAAGTTTGGCTATGCTGATGACCTGGCCCTAGTAACTCAGAACAAAAGCATAGAAACAACAGAAGGTATATTAGAGAGAGATCTAGAGGCCATGGACGAGTATTTCAGGCAATGGCGTTTATGTCCTAATGCCAGCAAAACCGAGGTCTGTTGTTTCCATCTGTCCAACAGGTTAGCGAACAGAGAGCTAAAAGTGAGATTCAGAGGTACAGTTTTACGTCACAATTTCTGCCCAAAATATCTGGGTGTAACCCTTGACAGAAGTTTGACGTACAAAAACCACCTTGACAAGTTGTCTAGAAAACTGAAGACTAGGAACAATATAGTTCAGAAGCTCACAGGAACGTCATGGGGTGCCAGCGCTGCCTGCCTGAAGACCACTGCTATGGCCCTCGTCTACTCGACGGCGGAATACTGTGCACCAGTATGGATGAACAGCGCTCACGTGGCCAGAGTGGATGTGGAGCTTAATCACACGATGAGGATAATATCGGGCTGCATCATGCCAACGCCTACTTACTGGTTACCAGTCCTGATCAACATTGCACCGCCGAATATCCGCAGAGAAAAATGCTTAGCACGGGAATTCACTAAAATGTCCGATAACACTCTACTGCCAATACACGAAGATATGGACAGCCTCAAAAACACCCGACTGAAGTCCCGAAACGCGCCAGCGAAATCCTTTTGTACCCACGACCCGACATGGAAGGCCAGTCAAGCTTGGATGAGGGACTGGGAAGA
>JALPQI010015540.1:0-25932 GCA_025490895.1 Thaumatotibia leucotreta | reverse complement strand
TTTCTACCGAGCATACAAATCAATTTTAATATTTGATAGAAATTGCGTTTATTTTAATCAAAACTTGCTATCATGCTACAAACATGACAGATTGTATACATTTATGAAGCCATCATGTCATGTCATGTAGGTATGTGAGCTTATCATGTCCGCCTCTTTATTGTGTGTCAACGCGGCCATCACGTTAAAAAAGGGGCATAATAAAACGGGTGATACGATTTTTTTTGCCTTATTTTTTCCTATTCAGAAAACGATATTGAATGTGCTGTTTTCCCTTTTGGAGCAATGACTGATATTATCGACACCGTGGGTTAAACGCCAAAGACCAATACAGAAGTCACGGTTCAGGTAGCAATATATACTTAAAAAAATAGATACCTAATAATAAATAATAATAAATATCTTGGGTCATCAGGTATGCTCAATTAAGGCTTGTAATGTGGATACCAGGCGACGATACATACGAGTAATAGGAATACGAATAATACGAGTAGATAGATACTTAAATGCATAGACAGCCATGACCAAGGAACAAATATTTGTGATAAATAAATACACAAATAATGCCCTCGCCGGGATTCGATCCCGGAACTTATAGCTTCGTAGTTCGTAGGAGAGTCACTACCAACTAGGCTACAGAGGCTGTCTAATTTAAGACGATTTATACGATCGATACAAATATTTCATTTTCATGACATCAGCATTCAAAATCCTATTTTATTTTTCATATCCTACATGTGGGTAAGCAAACGTGTAAAACCTAAAACTTAAAGCACAATCTCATTACGAAATAGGGCTCAATGAAATATCAACTAAGGAAGGGTCCCAGTTCTGAATTTGTATAGCAAGTATCGAGAATTCCCGGTTCCGGTACCGTACTTGTATAGAAAGCCAGTACCGGCCGCCCACCCTAATATCAACCGTAACCCAAAATAGCACCAAAAATTCTAACAATATGGGTCCGATAACCCAAAAAGTTGGTTAACTGCGTGTATGAAACAATGTAGGAAACTTTTCCCCCAACTAGTTATTTTACGCTTATCCTGGGTTCCATTAGAACTTTTCAATAGGTACAGTTAAGTAGCGTAACCGGTCTTTAGCGATAGTTCTTATAATAATCGGTAAAACTTTTTCTTAATGATAATAGTTAGTTATTAATTCAATTATGGAGTTTGGGTAATGGTTATAAATTAATTATATGAAACTTAGTAAATATTTGGTTACAGAAAATGTAATGGTTGTAAAGATAATTTTTTAGCAGTGTTGGGCAAAAATTTATCAGTTACTTCTGTGAAGTACATGTGTATGTGTACTTTGTAACCTAGATAACAAATTACACATGCAGAAGTAATCGGATACTTTGTGTCCAACTTTGTTTATTATATTACTGGACTGCTATCAGAAAAGACTCACATCAAGGATCTTACAATCAGTCAAATTGTGCAAATCGCTCGTGATACTAAACCATATTTAGAAATAAGTTTAGTGAGATAAGCGTTTTATTGGAAAACCAACAACACAGAAACAATAGTACATATATAACCTTAAAAAAAAAATTACAAATAAAACTACCTACCTATCAAAATCAGGCTCCAAGCGGGGCCCAAGTTACCCATCACGCAAGCGGCGCGGCGTTCCCGCGCTGGCTTGCAATTGACAACCTATGCGCGAGAAAGCCGCCAGCGAGAGGCTTCCCTTAGCCGCTTACTAGTTTAGTGTAGATGTCATTTGTACGTATCCTAGTATTTGGTAGTTCTATGCGGTTATTCTGTCGCACCAATCAATTCATTACCATTCCAAAATTATTGACGACCTGCGTATAAATAGTGGAGTCATTTTCGGTTATCTTGTAGCTGACGCATGTTTGTCTGGTATTCTGGCATAACAGTCGCGTTTGCTTTTATAAAACGGAAAACAAAGTGGTGATGGTAATGAGCAATAAAAACGCATAAATAAATCGTATAGAAACACCATTCTGACATTGTATGATTCTGATGGCAGCATTCGGTTAAGATCACCCTTTGATTTAAGTTACTATTCACTAAGAAGTCTTAATACCTTTCGAATTCACACAAATTTAACCTACTTGAATAACTACTAATGAAAGCAAGAGCTTCTCTCGCTTCGTTAAATAGTTTATTAACTCAAAAGGATCAAAGCTATGCATTCCAAAGACTTTTAGTGATGAAATACTATTTAAAGTTAAATCTATTCAGTTGTACACTCAATTCGGTGTTTTACTGCTAATGGAATAATATTTTAGAGAGGTAGGGAATACGAAATGGAAAAACGAACTAGTCAATTAATTGTAAAGTCATGCTAACCCGACTATCAACTGCTTGTATATTTATAAATGTTACTTCATATGTATATTTATAACACTCAAACTTATCAGTTATCACTGTAAAACTTATCACACTAAAACATATTTAACAAAAACGTCATACTACATACAGTGTGTGTCTTTGATAGCGACATTGCTTTTAAGTAACGATAGATTAAAGTGTTAACCATTTTAGTAAAATAATATAACGATTGCCTTTATTATTTAAGAGTAATTAATTTTTATAAAAATCTCGAGCAGCAATGTAATGCAAACATTTATTTGACGTTTCTGAGAGGAAAAGCTAGTTTCGTTTTCATTTTAATTCGATCAAATCATTAAAGTAACTGCGAACTGTTGCCAACGTTAAATTATTTACTGAATTATCCATTACTAGAAAATACACATACATAATTTAAAGCATGCGAGATTTGGACTACACGAGCACAACAAATTTACATCAACAATTGAAATGAAATGAAATGAAATAAAATTTATTTATAACAAGCACGATGGACATATACACATTTACAAATAGCACACCACAACAGCTTGCCACAAAAGGGTCACAGCTCAGCATGTAGCTGGCTAGGCCAGCGCTGTTCTTCCGTTGTAACCCCCAGGTACGTATACTGGCCGACGAGGCGACCACGCTGGCAAACAAGTAACACAGAAGATACATAAAAGGCAGCATATTAAATATAAAAAATACGCACGATGGCTGGCATTGGACGCGTCGCGTCGCACACAGTGTGATACTGCCCTAACCGTGACGTTTCTTTACGTTCAGTTTTGTAAGTGAACTGAACGCAAAAAAAACGCCACTGCCACTTCAAGCCACATGGCAGCACCGCAGCGCGTCCGCAGCCATCTTAGATTTTTCTTTAACCTACAACTTGTACACGTATTCATGGTCTTACAAATTACAATTTTACACGCAGAAAATTTTTACAAGATAGTTTGACGACAGCACTGGGATGGTTGGCTTATGGGACATAACCTTCAGGTATGCAAAAGAGAGGTTTCCTATATTAAATAAAACTAGTATCATGTCTTAAATTTTCCTGTTTTCGCTGATGGTCAATTAGCTGTTTTTTTAGCTTATCTTTAAAACTATGCACACTTTTTAGGTTCCTCATGGGCGGAGGCAGATTATTCCAGCATCTTGTTGCCAAATACCGGAAGCTTCCCCGAAAAGCAGCTGAACGGTGCCGACACGTTACCAACTGCAAACCACATTGTCTAGCTCCTCGAGGCGTCCGGAAGGAAAGCTTTTCAAAGAGATACGTGGGGGACTGACGGTGTACAACCTCAAAAAGAAGACTTGCCAGATGAAGCTTTCGCCGGTGTAACATTTTAAGCATGTTATGTTTATTTAAAAATGGGGTTACATGTGCCCTTAACGGAATATTGAAGCAGAAGCGAGCACAGGCATTCTGAACTCGTTGTACCAGTCTTTTTGTTTTAGTAAGTAATCGTGGACCATACACTATATCCATATAATTTAGCTTCGACAGAACAAGTGAATCTGCTAGTTGTATGCGTAGAGTTTTACACAAGAATGGTCTTATCTTGTACAAAACCTTTAACCTGTAGAAACAATTCCGAACTAAATTTGAAATATGTTTCTCATATCGAAGTTCTGAATCCATTAAAAGGCCTAAATTACGCGCTTCGCTGACTCTCTCGATAGTATTGCCCATTAATTTTACCTCCATTTTAGGGTTAAATCTATCCAGCTGATATTTACTACCAAAAGCCAGGTACTTAGTTTTGGCAGGGTTCAATAATAAGCCATTCCTGGCAGCCCAGTCCGATATACTACACAGATCCTCATTTAGCTTGCCTATTGCATTGTCAATTTCGAATCGCCTAAATGAAATATACACCTGTACGTCGTCCGCATATGTGGTATTTACAGTGTCTTATACAAGTTGTTATGTCGGCAGAGTATAAACTAAACAAGATTGGGCCAAGAATCGAGCCCTGAGGCACCCCTCGTGTTAGCTCCATGCTCTGCGAGATAAGTGATGCCCCTTACTCGAGCTCAAACTCAATTTTACACGCTGGCTACGATTAGCAAGGTAACTATCAAACCATTTAACTGAACTATAGTCAAACCCGTAGTAGCTCAATTTCGAAATTAGTAGTCCTTTATCTATACAGTTGAATGCCCGGGAGAAGTCTAGTAGCACCAATATAGTACACATCCCTTGATCCTGAGCACACAGTATGTGATCAGTGACATCAAGCAGAGCCGTCATGGTGCTTCTGCCTCTCCTAAAGCCCGACTGTACATCCGGCAAAATATTGTTTTGCTCTACATATTCTGTTAGTTGCAAGCACACTACCTTCTCCAACACTTTAGACAGACAGGGCAACAGACTAACCGGTCTGAGATCTTTGAGCTCGATAGGGTTTGTAATCTTAGGGAGGGGGCGCACAAGTGCTTGCTTCCAGGCGTCAGGAAAAGAGGATGTTAGAAGAGACGTATTTATCAATTTAGTTAATATGTCCAAACTATTGGGTAATGTCATCATAACCATATTAAGATTAATGCCATCACAGCCCATTGCATTTGTTCTTAAACCTTTAATTATTTTAAGAATTATATCAGAGTTAATTTGCTTAAACTTAAATACTGAGTTATTAAATCTATGCAATTCAAAATAAGTCAACTGTGAAATACATGTTTGCGCAGTGCAAGGCACATTTAGGAAATGTCTATTTATTGCATCAGGGTCATCAAAATAGGATGGTAATTCAGGGTCATTTTTAGGGATAACTGTAGATTTAAGATTCTCCCATAATAACTTAGGATTATTTATCTTATTATTAATATTATGTTTAAAATATGCTACTTTTTTATTATATAGGGCTTTGTTTACTGTAGATTTTAACTCCTTATAGTACGTTAGTTTAGCACTTGTCCGGTTTTTATGATAATCAGCTGCTGCTCCATCCCGCAGTTTCATCATTAACTGGATAGTGTGTTGATTCTTCCTGTGTCTTACTGTCTTAGCCAGCACATTTTGAATCGTATTATTCACTGAACTGATATCAAAAATCACTGCACATACATTATCACTTCTTAGAAATCACATTACCTAGTTCAAACATTTTTATTAAATTTATTAGGAAAGTCTGTTGATCAACAAACTTGATGTTATCTTGACACTTCAACTCAATCAATGTGAAGTTTTCAATCGGTACATAAACAAAACGATTATCTGATACCGCCTTCTTAGTTAACACAAAATTACCTAGCGCTTAATCGTCTCTGTCGCACTTATAAGAAAGAATGACAAAGACGGAAAACTAAACTACGCTACTGAGCGATAGCCATTGGCAACTTGGCTAGGCACCCTGGGCTGTTAACTCCTTTTCTTATGAACAAGGGTCATGATTTTTGACGGACTTGTCATCGAAAAGTGTCACTGACATGTAGGATGTAAATAGGTAGGTAATTAATTGTAATTGTCAGGATGTCACTAAGAGCGAGATTTCAATGAAATCATATGTCAATTGTTAGGTTTAATTTATTAGTTATTGTTATTACTGATACATTGCGTGCCGAATTAATTTGTATGAAAAAAAATTTTTTTTAATACTTTAACTAAATATGTTAATTTCAGTTCATTAAGACTTGTACTTTCACCCCTTAAAAGGAATGTCGTTATCAAAGACACACACTGTATACATTGAATGATTTCTTCAATGATTTGAATGAAGAGTTGGTTTTTTTTTATCATGTCAGGTTAGGCGAATCCCTACAGATAATAGTCAGATTATGAGACAACACGTCTAGGGTATATAAATCAACCATATTTATCTTAATCTGACGCATTCGAGTATTTAAAAATAGTTATTTTTTGCATATTCTAATAAAGGCCGCAAGTTTGGGTCACATCATCAGATCATATATTATTTGTTTTTTTTTTTCTTCTTGTCATCTAAGTAAATCTTCACAATCCAATATGTCTCTTTGACGATCGTGTATATCCCAATTTAGCACCCTGGAGTCCTACAAATAAAAGAGTAAGTCATTTGGCAGTATACAAACCTGACGTCAATTTCGTGTATTTCATATAAAACTTCAAAGTGGTGATAGTTTTGACAGTTCGAAAAAAATGTTTTTCCTAACCAGTGCGCAAAAACGAACTTTGCACACGCTTCGCGCGCGGTAATTTCTCTTTTTGACGCACTTGTTATGAGTTTTCCCGCATTAGTTAGGAAATGTACTATTTTCGACTTGCCAGTCATCGTGACTATTGCATAACGAGACCAAGGAAAAGTTTCAATTTGAAAAATAGGCATTGAGGATATTATTTGTTATCATTATTTTATTCCTCGCTGAGGTGATATCACAGGTATTTTTACTCGCGAATATGAGGATCCTCTATAATTATGTTTCTGTTCCTGACTAAGTGCATAGCGCGGTCTAATTGCATAAGTGCAGTGGTTTCAGTGTACCATCTATCAGAGAGAGGAGCTTACTCAATACTCATGCATTTGACTTTGCTATTATCTTTGTTATTTCTAAGCTACTTTGTTTTGTTAGTAAAATCGTAATGCTGATGATGATCCCAAAATAAATAATAAGGTTTTAAATATTCCTTGTGTTAAATTTTGTTACAAAATGTTGTTCATTATGCAGAACATTTTCTATTTACCACAAGAATAGAATATAACTTTTTTATTCATGCACATAAACGCAATATTTCCCCGTCAAAATAGCAATTTTCTATTTTGACGGGGAAATATTGCGTTTATGTGCTTCTTTCTATTTAGCACACATACAGACCTAACACCGTTTACCAATAGTAACGTCACAATTTGCAAAAAAAATATGTTAGGTAAATGCACCTGAGTAAGACTGGTAAAAGCCCTGCACGAATGATAAAAACTTTAGTCTTTAAATCAGACTTGTTTTGATATAATGCATCGGGTCCCATACAATCACATCATATTCACAATAAGCCGTATCGATCGATACATGCAAATATTTGCATAAAAATTGGATAATCCACTGATACTTGCCTATCGTGTACCACGATTAACGTGTTACTTCCCTGTCATATTTGAGCGGATTTTTATTTTAATGTAGTTTTTAAAAAATTTCCAAATTTGGACTTTTTAACATTTTTTCTACTCAGAATCAGGAGCTCTTTCGATCCCGATAGAGATAAAAAAATGTCCCAATAAAAAAATTCCATTGAGTTACTATTTTTCATACACTTTCTTCGACCGTAACTCAGTGGAAGACAAAAAAATGTATGGAATTCTTGGGACGCTTTTTTCTGCTAATGAGGATCGAAATATGAAAATATCCAAAATTTTAAAAGGAAAAGTTTCAATTTGAAAAATAAGCATTGAGGATATTATTTGTTGTCATTATTTTATTCCTCGCTGAGGTGACACTACAGGTATTTTTACTCGTGAATATTAGGCTCCTCTATAATTATGTTTCTGTTCCTGACTAAGTGCATAGCGTGGTCTAATTGCATAAGTGCAGTGGTTTCAGTGTGCCATCTATCAGAGAGAGGAGCTTACTCATGCATTTGACTTTGCTATAATCTTTGTTATTTCTAAGCTACTTTGTTTTGTTAGTAAAATCGTAATGCTTATGATGATCCCAAAATAAATAATAAGGTTTTAAATATTCCTTGTGTTAAATTTTATTACAAAATGTTGTTCATTATGAAGAACATTTTCTATTTACCACAAGAATAGAATATAACTTTATTATTCGTGCACATAAACGCAATATTTCCTCGTCAAAATAACAATTTTCTATTTTGACGGGGAAATATTACGTTTATGTGTTTCTTTCTATTTAGCACACATACAGACCTAACGCCGCCGTTTACCAATAGTAACGTCACAATTTGCAAAAAATGTTAGGTCCATTTAAGAGCCCTGCACGAATGATAAAACTTTAGTCCTTAAATCTGACTTGTTTTGATTTAATGCATCGGGTCCCATACAATTATAGGTATCATATTCACAATAAACCGTATCGATCGATACATGCAAAAAATTGCATAAAAATTGGAAAGTCTACTGATACTTGGCCTATCGTGTACCACCATTAACGTGTTACTTCCCTGTTATATTTGGGCGGATTTTTATTTTAATGTAAATTTAAAAAATTTCCAAATTTGGACTTTTTAACATTTTTTCTACTCAGAATCAGGAGCTCTTTCGATCCTGATAGAGAAAAAAAAAATCCCAATAAAAAAATTCCATTGAGATACTATTTTCCATACACTTTCTTCGACCGTAACTCAGTGGAAGACAAAAAAATGTATGGAATTCTTGGGACACTTTTTCTGCTAATGACGATCGAAAGAACTCTCGATTCTAAGTAGAAAAAATATGAAAATATCCAAAATTTTTAAAAACTACAACAAAATAAAAATCTGCCCATTTACGTAGAGAGGGAAAACTACGATACGCTACTAAGCGTCAGCGATTGGCAACTTGGCTAAGCATCCTGTAGACCTACCGCGACCTTCGACAACGCGTTCCCTCTCTGTTGCACTTGGAAATTCGTACATGAATGTGATAGGGAGGCAACACGTTGATTGTGGTTCCCGATAACCCTCTGAGTCAACGGAGTTTTGCAGATTTTATGCCTTCTGGTATTTGGCTCGCACACTACATCTTTGATTTCTAGGTTTTTATGGATTCTGCAAGGGAATAATTCGTGAACAAACAACTGAAGCATAGTTACGGGTTTGTGTATGTCATATTCCGAGAACCAATCACAAATTACCATATTAATGTATTGTCACCCAACTTACGTAAGTGTACCAAATTTCGGCTCAATTGGTCCACCGCAACTGGTTCAATTCTTCGTTGCAATATTTGCAAACGTACAAAGTGAAGTTAATGTATATAAAGCTTGTAATAAAAATACAAAACTGACTGTCATTATTTTCCATTTGCCATAAATACTCTCTAGGTCAATAAATTAACGTTCAAAGCAATATGTGATGTTATCTGGGCAAAGGGATCATATAGTCGATAGCGCTTATGGCGTTATGATTGTAAGTTCGTATACAAATACAACGCCGCGAGACGAAAGCATCATCGACAATATGGTCTCTTTGTCCAGATAACATCACATATATTATAATTCCTTCTGTTATTTTCTCGCAAGCTGTAAAATTAAAAACCGTTCGAAGAATCCTAGCAGAAGATAGCGACAAATTTTAAAAACACAACATTTTGATCGACATCAAACAATTGAATTTCCGACTAACAAAGACAGTTAATCGTGCGATTAATCATTTTAATCGCAGACGCAAATTATAACGGCCCCGCTACCATTAGGGCAATACCAAGTCGTGTTTACTTTCTCGGTCACGCGAACATGAACCTTACAACTTTTAATAATACGCGTATTTAAATAACCCGTAATTTTAGTAAATCGGCGCACGCGGGCATTGTGTAGTTTGTTTCAAATCAATCTATTCGTAACATACAATAACCATGTATTTGATAATGCTAGCTCGCACGAGTAATATAATAGCACTGGTAAAACGAAAACTACATCCAATCCTATAGAAAACTGTGTACCTATTTACATAAATAAAATAAAAGTAAACATATTGTGAAAACACAAATCAAATTATTTATTAAGTAAATATTTTGATTTTTACTTTTTAATTTTTCTCCAGTAGTCACACTACTTAATACTATATAAATTATAAATATTAGATGTCATATACCAAAGAAAAACGACCAAGATCACCTATGTCCGAGGTGGGGATCGAACCCACGTCCACGTAAAAAAAGCTGAGTACGTGGGTTCGATCCCCACCTCAGACATAGGTGATCTTGGTCGTTTTTCTTTGGTATATGACATCTAATATTTATAAAATAAAAGTAATTTGTCACGTTTTTTCCAGGCATTATTTTAATCTAATGGCGTAGAAACTTTAGGTCCATGGGGCCCATCGCACGCAAATTGTTTGCTGAGATCGCGAAACGTCTGGTTGACGTAACTGAAGACCAAAGAGCTGGCGACTTCCTCGCACAATGCATCAGAGTATTACGATACAACGAGGATATGCTGCCAGCATCCTCGGTACAATGCCACAAGGGCCAATCTTAGATATAGGTTAGGTTAAGTAGATTAGTTGGATTTAATCTATGTACGTAAAATTTAGTTTTGAAAATAAATATATTGAAAAAAAAACCTAATTTGTATAAAGTAGGTAGTTAAATTGCATTGATGAGCTTCCCTTTCACTAAAGTTTAAAATTCACGGAGATATCATTGCAACGAGAAAAGATCGAATCCGATGATAAAACCGTAGACAGTGTTCGATTAGAAACACAAAATACGCGGGTGCTACGGATAGTGCTACGAGATTATGGACCTACGCCGTAGCACTGACTATGAGGACATGCAACTAATACGTATAGGCAAACTAATCGTAGCAAACCGCTTTAGTATTTTACAGTTTTTATTTTATGATTCTATAAATCACTTACGGAAAACTTTTACGTCATGTCTTCCGAGTCGATAAATCGGATTAATAAAGCGAAACCGAATTTGGTAACAAATTTCCAATCCCTCTAAAATCCGATCATCCGTTTGACCAATCAAAACTTTTGGGTTCGAAGCGTCCGAGCCAAGCCGTACTAACGATTCCCCAAATCAGATTCACCTAATTATGCAAAAAAATACTGGGACCGCCACAAGGAAAATAATTCTGTAAAGCAGGTGTTAGCAAAGCCAGGATAAAGTATGAATGTAAACAAGGGTCCCAAATTAAGCTGAGGCGAATGTAAAAAGTTGAATAAACAAACGATGATTTATTGAAACAGTCAAAGGGTTGCAAATTACCATTATTAATTAAGCAAATTCAGTTGGTTCAAAAATACTAACCTTAGAACGTCCTATAATGTTTTTAAGTCACTCATGTTTAGTGACATCACATCAAGTACCACTTTTAATATCACTGTACCACAACGTTTTCGCGAAAGAGTAGGCAGGAGGGAAGGCGACGTGCGTCCTCCTCGGCAGGTCACGGCTAACTGAGCGCCGACTTCAGCTAATGTTCCAAGTTTGAAAACCGCTCGGCAGTTTCCGCTGGAGATCGGATGCAGCGTTATTCTGTATTTGATGTTGCAACTCGAGTATTTGCAGGACCGGCGATGGGTGAAGCACTCGTAAATCTGAAGAGAATCGTCCTTCACTCCACTGACGGGGAATAAGTAAGACTGGTGCAACCGTCTTTAGATATGTACATGCAAAATAGGATTTAAACAGTATCTTTCCGAAGTTCGTAACATGTATTTCAAGTTTCGTTGAAATTGAACCGTACTTTGCTTTCAATAAACTTAGTATTACTTTAAGAGTATTAGAGAGTTCGTTTATATGTGTTTATGCAAGTATTGAAGATAGTATTGTCTCAATTTAGCTACAAGTAGAAACTGAAAGAGTCCTGACGACCAGCTACTTGTTTCAAAGTTAGGTAAGTTAGGTAAGGTTAGGTAGTGAGTATGCACGTAGGTAATGGTTATTTAGATTCTTACTATTTAGGGAAGAAGTTTCTGCAAATATGACGTCATGTGATAGGTATTTCAGACATCCTCTTTTTTTGTTTATGAATGTGTAGCTGTAGATCAGGAAAACGTTTTATAAAACGGCTTAACATGATGTTATCACCTGGGTCGATTGTACATAGGCCTTTAATGAAAACAAAATTGAACAAGCCATTTTTTTATGAATTTATATTCTGCGTAACAACTTTTAGCAATTTCGGGCTATTCTCAGTGTAGGGTTCCGTAGTACTTCATATGACTAACTTTAGAACACAATGGACACAATCGTGATTTTGGTTTTGACTAAATCCAATTTTTTTGCAATCGAGCCACCAGACAAGTTTTCCGTAACCAAATCCCCCTTTGCTTTAAAAGGATTTCCTCTTTTCCAAAAGTGAGAGAGTAAAAAAGTTCGTCAGCTGTGAACATCTGCGACACCAGCACGGTGTCACATGCGCCCTCGCCTGCTACTGCGAACATCGAAGTTCGCAAAATTTTCTCTGTTACCCTTATGACGCCTTCATTGGAGTGACTGAGATAAATCTCCTAAATTTACGAACCTCGGTGCTCGCGGTAGCAGGCCTGCCTACTAAATCCCGTGTACCGTGACATAACATAGGTAGACATAATGCAAGCTCTTTGAGTTTTGACGAACTTATTACTAAGTAAAATAGCTTAGAACACTATTTTGTATTTTCTGTAAATGCTTATCAGTTGATAAGATATTAGGTGTGCACATTGAGGGTTCAGTGAAAGTTCTCAAACAATTGTAAATTCAACCTGTAATTTGTAAAAGTAGCCACTTCAAAGTTACATTCGGTTAAAGGTGGACACTCAGGGCAGTCGTGATTATCAAGGATCCATATTTAATAATCCACTTCAAATTTACAATTGCTGTAAATGTCTACATTAAATTAATAAATTAAAAAAAAAAATTAATATCTTGGGACATCTTACACAAATCGACCTAGTCCCACGGTAAGCTCAATTAAAGCTTGTGACGTGGGTACCAGGCGACGATATATATAACAGATAGATACATACAGATACTTAAATACATAGACAGCCATGATCAAGGAACAAATATTTGTGACAAATAAATACACAAATAATGCCCTCGCCGGGATTCAAACCCGGAACCTCCAGCTTCGTAGGCAGGGTCACTACCAACTAGGCTACGGAGGCTGACAAACATTAAATGAAAGATTTGTAATACAAATTCCATTCATTATGACTCCTTTCTGTTAGTGCAATTAGAAAAGATGGTAATTTACAATCGTTTGAGAACTTTTACTAAATGTTGACACACTCAAAAGCTGGAAATTCCAACGTGGACCCTCAATGGGAACGTACATGTTAATAAGCACTTTATGAACAAAACAAATTATTACATTACTTATTTTGATTTTGCGTTTTTTTAAATAGTTACACTACGACATACTATAAAATATAAATATAAGATCATTACATTACACCAAAGAAAAAATGTTCGTGGGGGGATCGAACTCGCATACTTACTCGGATTTTCGCGGTTGTTACCTATACCAATCGGTAGACGCTTGATACCTATTATCACGGGTGGGTTACTTGATGAACTAGGTCGTTTTTCTTTGGCTTGCCAATCTAATATTTATAACTTTACTTACGTACTATATCGCTATTCCAATATTATTGTTCTATGTTATATTTTTGGGGTAAATAAATCAGGACTAAGCGTTAGTGTGACAATGTTCACAAATTGATAAAAGTGCAACAAAAGTGCAACCTTGTAATATAAGAGCAGCTATATGTCTACGACTTTCCCAGTTAGGCTGCGTTTTCACCAGAGATGTGCGAGGATCTGTTTCTATACAAATGACAACTCGCTCGAGTCATTAATTAGGTGTCATTTGTATGGAAACACATCCTCGCACATCTCTGGTGGAAACGCAGCCTTAGGCTCTACTGTACATATTAGCACTGTGCCTTCTTATCTTATTAGATATTACGTACCTAATACCTATCTACTTTATCTATTCCTAGTATGGGAACGGCGTTCTAAAAGTTGCAGTGCTATATAAATATATATATTATGTATGTGGTTGTAAGCGTGAGTATATAAATAACAAGCTGCGGATACAGTGAATTCTTGGTGCAAGTTGCCACAGCTGGAATTCTAAAAATAAATGTACTAAATATATAGAACCAAGCAAAGAAGCCTATCCTTACTATACAGATATGAAGTAAAAATAGGCGACGATAAAACTCGTAACATGACCTTTTGAATTTTGATTGTTTCTTTTAAGCATAAAACCAAGCCAAAACTGAGCTGAGCTATCTTGGGATAGACAAAAGAAGAGTGATGTTAAAGTAATAAGTGCTTTTCCAAAGCTAGTTACGTCCGAATAAAATAAAGTGCTTGGTCGTAGCAAATTACGGGGAAGTAGAAACCTATTGAGGAAATCGGTACAATATAAAACCTTCATTCATTAAGCATCAGTCATCACTGGTTTGACATTTCGTCGTATCTATTTACAGTGAACTTTCTGGCATTCATCTTGCTACATACAATATTGTCTAGTTATATTTAATACGCAAATCAAATATGAATATTCGTAAACTTATTAATGTTGGTACAATATCAATATCGTCGGTTGATTCACTAGGAAATAAATACCTAATTGAAATAAAGATCGTATCTCAGTTCTGATTTAAAACTGACATAATTATGAGGCTGGTAAGAGTAGTGACAGTGTTGTCGTAGTGAGTTCTCCTCAGTGAACTCATATAAACCATGCGTTCACTGGTTTTCCTTGTCAGCTGATAATATAATCTGTATGATATTGTAACATTTAGATATACTCGTATGTTGTGGTTAACGGAGGATGTAAACTAATTTGTTACAACAGCTTCCACAGTAATACTGATTGCGTTCTCAGCCAGTAAGAAATATACCTGGATTCACCAAGTACTAATAAATAACTTAAAGCTGAACGCGCCCGCAATACTTAATACCAACGCATTTGTAACTGACTGCATTACGAGACTGCGCTCAGAAAATGTGAACAGAAGTCTCACTTAAACCGTGCTATTACATCTCTCCCAAATTTTACGTGCGTTTTTGTATGAAGTGGACCTTCTGTATTTAATATTTCTCGCCATAGAATATTATGAATACATCATTAGTATGGTTAAAAACGAGGTATTTACCAAGTAAATTAGAATTATTGAGCACTCGATATTTCGGCACCACTGTTGCACATGCCATCTTCACTTTCATTTTCATTTTTAGTTGTAGTCGAACCACACACCGATAGCTACGGTGTATGGGTAGACTACTACCCACTTTCTAAGCTGCTTGCTTTGCACCGTGTCACGAAACATCGAGTGCTCAATAATCCAAATTTGTTAACTACTCCGTTTTAAATCATACTAAAAATTATTTTGTAATAAAAACAAAATGAGTAGGTACTACTACAAAACCGCAACACGGCCAGGTCCAAAAAGAGTCTAGAAGAGGTAACTGATTACGTAATCATTTCCTCCGTGTCCAATTGTACAACATACATTTTAGATATTACTAAATATTTGATCCCGTGTTTACCTATAGTAATAATTTATGTCATATTTACACACCAAATAGGTATCTATCGCAGTCATCGTAGACTATATAGAAATATAATAACAACTGGACTGAACTTTCAATACAAATGATCAATGAGGCTTCCATAACTACATACACAGCGTAACCATAATATTTCACCCGTGCTCGCCTTTGATATTTCAAGATAAACACATCAAGGTTCACACAACTCGGTCGGAAGGAGAAAAAATATTTTCGAGCCGAGATACGCCGAATCATTTGGCACATCATTTGTCATTTGTCAAAATCGCTACAGTCGTTTAGCGTGGCGGAAAATAATGCCGACATAAACTCTGTTACGATCCTAGAGCATTCTTGAAAAGTGGCAGAAGTCTTATGCAGTTTGTATGAAACTTAAACCCTTATTCATTTGTGTCTGATTTATATCGATTCATTCTTCGCTATATTTGCCGATTGAGTTTGCACGTAACGTAGCGTTGGGCAGTTGGAACTGTGTTGACTATACATAGATACCTTATAGTTGTATGTCATCATCATCATCATCAGCCTATGTTAGTTCACTGCTGGACGTAGGCCTCTCCTATTAACTATGCGTATAGACGCATTAGGAGGTAAATGCCCATAATCGCCACGCTGGGCAAAGTGGATTGGCGATCGCAGTACTGTGTCCACTATGATGACGCTGCTGCCCATCATCAATCTTGAGGAAATGATCAGTGACTAACGGATTGAAGTGTCAATCCGTTAGTCGACTCTTACGACACCCGCAGGAGGAGTTGGGGTGATGACAAATGTATTCTTACTGCCGTCACTACACGGCTAGTTGTATGTATCGATAGTTAAAAGATTTCTAACATACAATGCCCATGACTCAGTTCACACGGATTGTTAAACAAACTTTAGAGAGAATGATATTGAACTTTATTAGATTTACACAAAGTTGTAGGTTACCTACTTTATTGATTAAAAGATTTTTTTAAAGGACTTTGCTAGTTTTTTCTTTGACATTCACAATGAGTTTGTTTATTTCTCTAACCCTTAACCAGGTTGTGATCTCATAGCGACCACTAAGCAAAAGATTTTTTTCTGACGAGCAAAACGCTCGTAGCGGCCAGTAAATGTCATTGACGTATAGTCTATAAACTGACAGATTTCTGAACGCACCCAAAATCGATGTGTCAGAACAAATTTCTTTGACGTTTTAGTTGTCAAATTCAAAAACCGAAAAAGTGGCAGATTTTGTGTGTTGCTCCAGATAATAGTACATTATTGCAGAGGCCGGGAAAGCGAATTTCGTGGATGAGTATTTTTTGTCGGACGAAGCGAAGCTGAGGCCGACAATTACATACGAATCCACGAAATTCTATTTCCGTCCGAGGCACATATAGGACTTTTCTCCAAACATGCAAGGAAATAAAACAAAATATTTTATTACAATCGATTAAGTAATTCTTCTTGCAAATTGAATAACAATTGAAAAGAAAAAATCTCTTATGATTCCCGCCTAAACTTTTTTTTAATGCATGGTCGTTCATAAAAAATAGTAACGATATCTATGGTTTCATTAAACCGTACCTACACGACCTGACACACCGAGGCGTTTGTAACTCATGATAGAACGAGACGGCCATAGATTTGATCGCCGTCTCTCGCTCTATCCAGACCAGGCGTTTGGTCGTGGCTTTAGAATTTGGCTGTATGCATTTTTTTCAAAGTCCAAAAGTAGTTTTTAAGAAGTAAAAAACAATACATTAATGGATTTTAGTACAATTTCGCGGCCGCAAAAACTGTACAATAATGAAAATCTTTTTTTTTAATTTGAGCTGGTACATAAGAAGGTACTTCGCGTTTCGTTTTTGCTACATTAATGCGAACATTTCCGAGCATATTGGAGAAAATACTATTATTGTGTCGAAAAAAATTACGGTAAGTGCTATGTGTTGATTTATTTCGGTAGTATATAAGGTAATGTAAGTGTAGTCTGTCATAAATGGTCACAGTAATAGTTTTTTACTTAAAATTTTTGCTCTTAAAGTTTGTGGACCCTATATGACCTCTGCCCGTTTCGGTTTGGTACAAGTGGTTTGTATGTGACCACTGCCCGGCTGGGCATTCATGTGAAATTTAAGGGCAAGTTCAATACTGTACACTATGTAGTTCCACCCACTAAACATCTCAAGACTTACTGTAAATATATAATTATAAGTTAGTTTTGAAGCGGATTTTGCTAAATGGCGTTTGAATATGAAAATAAATATCCTTTTTTCTTACTTTTATTGTGGTAATATTGTGTCCATAATTACATGTAAACGTAACAACTACCCCTTAAAACTTCAATGTATCGCCAGCAGGGCAGTGGCCACATACGGAACACGTAGGCCTCCTGGTGACGAGCACAGGGCGTATATTGACCACCGGGTTCTTTTTTTTGAAATAATGTTTCTAAAAAAACAAGAAATTAGTTTTTTATTGACGCTATTATCTACCGAAATCAGGATACTAAAGTGAAAAAATCGCCAGGCCTGTTTAAGGGCTAATAACGACACGTTTAGGTAATTTTTACTAACACTCCCAAATAATGTACATTTCCATCCACCATATTCACCCTCTAAGGGTGATTACTATATCTCGATATTTTTCTAGCATAAACGAGATATTAATAAAATTGGGCATCGACATAACTTATCGATAAGTCTTGTAATGGTCGATAAATAAATAAATAATGTGGCACTTGTTTCTACAATTTAGAAATACTAAATTAAAAATATATTAAGTGTAGGTACAAAAGAAAAAACTGTTAATTTAACTGTACAAAAAAAACAAACAAATGAAACACCTACCAATCTAAATTCCGGAATGTCCTTCGTTGACATTTTCGGAAGGCATTTGGTCCCAGAATAGATGCCCAAGTCTCAGAAGTAAAAGAGCAAATGCGCCCGTAAGCTAAGGATTAGACCCGAGTTGCTATTCGTTGTCTGAGCTGGAGGAATTTCCCAGAATTCCGTACCGATTGCGGATTCCAATTTTCGTGAATAAAAACAACTGAAGGGATTACCCTTATATATGTAGATACTATATACAGCAGCGTGTATTATTAATATCAGGTACCTGAAACTGTAAAGATACGTAGGTTTTAGTCCAATGAACCGTAATTGTAACGTAATTTTAACCGGTAAAATGTAAGTATTTTTTTTAAAATCTAATACGAATACTAATCCGCCGCGTAGAATAATGTAATAGCTATTGCATGTGGAATAATTTTTTATGAAAAAAATAAGTATGTTGTTTCAAACTAAAGATTATGAACAATGTTTTAGTAGGGCATTTTCTAAATTACTCTAGCTGTCTGAGGTAATATTAAAAATATACGTTGTAATTATACTTAATTACCTTTGTTTGCGAATGGAACTCTTCTGGTCATTAAATAAACCTAGAATTCTTCGATTTACGAGATTCGCTTACCTATAGCCTACCTATATCTACAGTCAGTGCGGGCTTTAAATTTTCTACAAAATACCAGAAAACGCATTCGAAACCTGAAAGATGTTATTAATATATAGCAATACTAACGTTGTATTGTATATTTAGTTACTTATATAGCCCTCCAATTCAGTTTTGATAAAGCTTGCATTGTCAGTGAGAAGCAAGGAAATCGTTCGATTAAAACATACAAAATATATTTTAGCAATATATATCGAATCGTCTTATAATCGACTTATTTTATTTGATAACATGTATCAAATATAATATACAATTTCACCAAATATTTCAAATAATCTGCAACTGTATGGTATCAAAATAATTGTGCACATCTATTATATTTAAGAAATTCCTCGTAGATTTCATCATTAAAACCTTCAGCACATAATAATAATCAAATATATTATAATCATAAAAAATACAGTTAACGTTAAAAAAACATGATGTCATATTAAACAATGACCGATTAAATATTTATCTACATATAATATTATGGTTAAATTCTGTGTACGAATATGAAAATTATTCGTAATTCATTCATAAGCCAATCTCTTCTCAAAACCGCTCGTCGCTTCAATCGCCCAATTTATTACTTTAAATCACCCCATTTTAAGAAGTGATTTGATTTTGAAATATTGCTTGTTACGACTGCAATTCGCTGTATTTTTCACAAACTCATTTATTTCGTTACCTTCTGTTCTACTTTGAACTTTGTAACTACTTAAGACTAGGTTTGTTTTTGGTTTTGGAAGGAAAATCTGATCGGAAATAGAGGAAGTTGTTTACCGAATTTGGAAGAAAGTCGTTTGAGACACGCGAGCTCCTTGCCCTTTGCGAAATTGTCTCTCAATTTAAACTTCTATTACTGAAATCGAATCACTTAAGGAGTTGGAGTTCTGATGCATTTGTGGGTTTGCTGCGCTGTGTCGGTTATTGAGAGCTGCCGTGTTGCCGCGATATCGTCGTTGACATTGCCAATCCCGATATGTGCACAATTTCCGGAACTGAAAAACAATTCAAAATAAAGTATGTTTACCGGATATTTCCTGTCTCACTAATATCCTTGAACACACTGTATATACAGGGTGGTCCAAACCTTGACGTCAAAAAATTTTTTTTAGATTCCTCACGTCATGAGCTATCAGAATATACCCCATGTATGTTAGCCGATTTTTTGTAGTTTTCGAGTTATGAATTTTTGAAAAATTTTTTTTGAGAAATTCTGGAATGAAGACATTTATTAATAAAAAAAAGCTATTGGGCTTTTTAACTAGTTTCTTTTTGTAAAAGTATAACTACAAATAAACCATTTACTGACAAAAAAATTAGCGTCCTCACCTTGATACAAGTAGGATAAAAAATACCAAATTCAAAATTTTACGTTAAAAACGCATCAAAATAGCATTAATGTACGTAAATAAAAAAAAATTAAACGCATCCCAAGGATTTTTGGTAATCTAAAGACTGCCATAGACCTTAAACCTTCGCAAAAGCAAAAAAAGTGATACTTAATGATGAGGATTTTTCGGAGTAGTCGGTCAAATAAAATGAAAAAATCTTAAAATTATCAAGTAGTCAAAAATTTCTTGAATAACTACACAAATTGAGTTTTCGTGGTATTTTCTGTTTTTGTTTATTGATAAGAACAAAAAAACAGACGAAAATTTATTTTATTTTTAAATTAAAAATTTAGAAGCTTTTTTTGAAATTTATTTGACCGACTACCCCGAAAAATCCTCATCATTAAGTATCACTTATTTTTTGCTCCTACGAAGGCTCAAGGTCTAGGGCGGTCTTTAGAATACGAAAATTCCTTGAGATATGTTTTATTTTTTTATTTACGTACATTAATGCTATTTTGATGCGTTTTTAGCGTAAAATTTTGAATTTGGTCTTTTTTTATCCTACTTGTATCAAAGTGAGGACGCTAATTTTTTTGTCAGTAAATGCTTAATTTGTAGTTATACTTTTACAAAAAGAAACTAGTTAAAAAACCCAATAGTTTTTTTTTATTAATAAATTTCTTCATTCCAGAATTTCTCAAAAAAAAATTTTCAAAAATTCATAACTCGAAAACTACAAAAAATCGGCTAACATACATGGGGTATATTCTGATAGCTCATGACGTGAGGAATCTAAAAAAAATTTTTTGACGTCAAGGTTTGGACCACCCTGTATAAGTCATGCTGAACAACTTTTAGTATGGGACCAAAGCGGAAATAGCGAAAAAAATAACACTTTCCCATGCAGAATGTCGAAGTCACGTAACCAATATGTATGAAAAAATTCTTTTTTTCGCGATTTTGTGGTTGGTCCTATACTAAAAGTCGCTCAGTATGACTTTTTATCTTGTACGGTGTATGCGAGGTTATTAGTGAAACAGGAACACCATGTTTAGTTTTTTCTCAAAAATTTTATGTGCACATGTGGGTTGTCAACGACGATAGGCAGACTAGGAATAATTTATATCTATTTTTCTAATATGAATAAGTTATTATGGTGAACCAAAGAGAAAGAATAAAACAATGTAGAAACAAGCACTACGTAAGAAACAAGTAATAACACCAGTGGGTAACAGAAAATCATGAATCAAATTGTAGTTAAAGGTCAAGCAAGAGTAGGTACTTAAAAAAACACATACCCTTGAAATATAATAATATGAGTATAGACTAAATACATTAATGTATATAAAATTGTAAACAAATACCTTAAATACATGCGATGGCAAACATAAGGCAGGGAAAAATAAAAAAAATCTACCGAGTCTTTTAAAATGGGGAATGAGTTCGCATGTCTCAAATCCACTATTACGAGTACATGAAGAACAGACAGATTTAACTGACAAAAAAATATTTATTAATTTCTATATTGATTTCAATTTTATTTGTGATACATATGTTACACACCAACTTAATTATGGAAAAAATAAGTTTAATGTGTTAGATGATACAGTCAGCTTTAAATACTTTGTAACCAAAGTAGCCAAATACTACAACACTATATTATATTTAAACAAAACATACCTCTAATATTCGAAACGAATGAAATAAAAATATGCGAAATAATCGAACTTGTACGATATTAAAAAAAAACAATTAATATTCTGTCATTATTAACCAATAAATCCATCTCGCTTGCTCTTGCTGATCTTGCGTTTAATGCGCTCTATGTATGCGGCCACTATGTTTGACAGCAGTGGAAGAGAGAGGGACTTCTCATCATCTCTCACTCCCACCTCCGCGCAGAGATCGGGGCGCTTGCGTCGCTCGTTAGGCATCGCCGCTTCAGAAACCATTACTGAAGCTGAAAGGCGAAAAATATGAGATAATTAACCAAAAATGATTAATTTACATATAAAATCCAGCTTATAATTACAAGAACTAAATAATTTATTCGAATAAAAAGTTTTTGAAACATCAACTCTGGTCTCTGTTCAATCCATGCTATCAAAATCTCAAGTCTAATAGTAACATGCAAGACCTGTGTATAAGTAGCCGTTCCACTGAAGGTATTCCAATACCAACTCGTTTGTGAGCAGCACCGCATCAGTCGGTTCTGGCGCTCTCGGTCGCTGAGTCCCCGAGTCCAAGTAGTCTTGCCGTTCCTTGAGAATTTCAGTGACTTTAGCTCGAGTCTGGAAGAGAATTAAACTTAGACCAGATAAAAATATAAGTACCTATAGTGATATTTTTATAATTCCCGCTGAAGTCTGGCCTCGCCGGAGTGAACTTTGAATGTTCCTATTAATAATAATCGATCTACAGTGTATTCATCTTTACTTGTCTTATCATGTAAACAAACCACAGACCAAGTAAAACAAACAAAACGTCAACGATGATCAAAAGACAATCACTAGTGATTAGAAATGTCGATATAATGAAATGTCAGCGATAATTTAATTCACTGCTTAGGTACGTAAATAGAGGATTATCGATTTTACATCATCTGTCAGGAAGATAATTAATTCGTATAAGATTATATCAACAACTATGGTTAAATTTCGAAGATATTTCTGTCGCTCCAACGAAGGCGCCACTAGTCATGAGAAAAATCACATGAAGTGCACCCGTAACGAACTACGTGAAGCGAAGTAGCGAAACGAATGACGTTTGACGTGAAGATTTTATTCAATATTCAATAGACAACTAAGCACTGCCAGTCTTTAAATAAAATAAATATTGAAATCAATTACAAAAACCGGCCAAGAGCATGTCGGGCCATGCTCAGTGTGGGGTTTCGTAGTTATTCAAAAACGGCTGGGCCGATTATGTTCGAAATAGTTTTATGCCAGCCCACTATTCATGATTTTTTTTGGACCTTTGGATCAAAAGTTAGAGGGGGGGACAATTTTTTTTTCATCTGGAGCGATTATCTCCGAAAATATTGACTTTAGAAAAAAACTTTCTTAAAAGCCCCTTTTTCTTTTTAAGAGACCTATTCAATGATACCCCACACTATACGCGATTACAGCAAATAAAAAAAATCACCCCACATCACCAATTGGGGGGGAGGTACCCGAAAAAAATTTTTTTTTTACTTTTTATTGTATCACTTTGTTGGCATGATCAATATGTATACCTGTACCAAATTTCAGATTTATAGTATTAACGGCCACTGAGCTAAGTATGCTGCGGAAAGATGGACATAGCGAAACTATAAGTATGAGTTCCGTTGTTGCCATTTTTGCTACGAAACCCTAATAAATTTTGGTAAATTACTGCAATTTATTTTAATTGCATTTTCCTCGAGTTGTACTTTAAGTATTAATATCGATATATTGACATGTCAACATTATGGTACATAGACAATCTAGACATCGCAATGTCACATCAATGTCAGATGTTTTTAAAGTTATCCGACCGTAACAGCATTTATTGACGAAAATCTTTACAGAAATGATATTTTTCAGTGCTTTTTTGAGTGATTATAATACTTTATCAGTTTAATTAAGTATGCAACAACATTTGACGTGATGATTAATGTGTGATTGCAGAGAAAAGTGTGATAATGTTTTCAAAAAGTGTTTGTTTACATGATAAGACAAGTAAGAATGAATGCACCTTACGGTAGATAGTCTTAAGGTAAGGTCAATTAAGGCTTGTGTTGTGGGTACTAAGCGATGGGTAAACTTAATAAATATAACACCTTACGTAGTATCGTTGGAGTAACGTGACTTACACTTCTACCTATACACGCTTCAGATACGAGCGCCAAGACACTAAATCGCTCATTTTATCACGTTCACCGTATTTAAAAGTTTAAATACAAAAAGAGATAGGCATGCCTATCTCTTTTTGTATTTAAACCTTTAAATACCAGACTATGTTGCTTATTAGGCAACATAGTCTGGTGCACGTCATGCCAGTTCAGACCTTAAGGCACTGGTCTCACCGCGAGCTACTAAGCTATGAACTATCGGCTATAAACACGAACAAAAGATACGCACTCCCGTGTAAATAAAAGAGACACGGCGCTACTCGCCCGGCGGTGATAGCTGATAGCTGGGCGAGTATCGCCGTGTCTCTTTTATTTACACGGGAGTGCAAGAGTCTAATGCAAGTTGAACTGTAATTTCACATCATTATTTGTATGTAAAATAATTTACCTCTGCTTGAATTTTATCGAGATGTCCGCTCTTTTTTAACAATGTTTTAATAGCACCTAACAGGTCCTTCTCGGATGTATCTTGCTTTATATTCATTGTGAAAAATTGTTACCTATAAAATTATTTTGACTACCTATTCATTAAGAAGTACTGACAGGTGTCTTGTTTGACTTTTGAATCAATTGAATTTATTTTAATTCAAGTAAAAAGTTTGTGACCTTAGAGTTTAGTATCACACAAAGCTGAAGACTCGATCTAGTAACAAATAATTATATCACTAAAATCTTCATACACACCGTATACGTAAGTCATACTGAACAACTTTTACTGTGGGATCCACGCCGAAAACTCTCTCATACAATCTCTTTCCCATACAAAATGTAAAATTACGTAAATTACGTAACCAATATGTACCTATGAGAAAGTATTTTATTCTTAATTTCAAGGTTTGTTTCATACTAAAAGTTACTCTAAGTATATATATCGTCGCCTGGTACAGTCGAAGATAAAATAAGGGGTATACAAAAACGTTCAAAAATATGTCCCAGTGCACTCTAATTCTGTGTAATAAGAACGTCGTAACATATTTATGAACGGATTCTTTCGATACTTATTTTTGCACTTGACTGTACCCACATCACAAGCCTCAATTTAGCTTACCGTGGGACTAGGTCGATTTGTGTAAGACGTCCCAAGATATTTATTTATTACTGTTTCACGCTACTTCTATTTTATATTATATGACTTGTATATACGGTGCATAAGTTACTATTGCCCGCAAATAAGCAAATACAACCACCTCCATACATTTCGATTCATCCAAGTCCAATACATTCAAATCGCACACAAGAGTATTACGCAAATGATCCAACTTTGAGCCAGGGCGAAGGTAAATTAAGCACCGACAAGGGTGAAATTGATTGCTTAAGCCGAGTCGAGCCGTGCAGGCCGAGTGTGGTACGTTTGGCCTACATGAACCAAGGTGCTTACCGCCCGCGGCCAAGCGATGCCGAGGATAGCTAATGTTACCTGTGTCACACGGCGGCTACGAACAAATAAAACATGAAAGTCGCAGGCCGTATTAAATTGCCTTTAAAAAACGATCCTGAATTTTAGTTGACAAATGTCACCCCCTCTCCAATGCATCACGGTAATGAATTTCAATATCAACCTGTAAAAACTTAAACCGCCAATTAAAAATAGTTATTATTGGCTGTATTGTACAACCATTTATCAAAGATGTTGCGTCTAAATATGCGCGGTGTAAAGAAAAGCGCTATGTCCTGCCCATCTTGACACAATTGAACAATTGTGTTTGGGGGCATTTTTGAGCTGGCGTTAGTCGTCAATGTTATATATATGGTCGCAGGGTGGCGGCAAA
>JALPQI010015539.1:0-29183 GCA_025490895.1 Thaumatotibia leucotreta | reverse complement strand
GTGCATTTGTGTTAATGTGTCAGGGAGAATAATGCAGTCTTGAGTGCGTGGTCTGGTGTAATTAGAGATCCCGGTTTACGATACTGCAGTGCTTCAATTTATTTATAAACATAAACATACCTTATATCAGTCGTCTTAAGGGGTATACCAATAAAACTGTTTTCAAATAATAAAACTAAAAATTTAAAAAGAACCCACTTTAACCTGTCTCTTAGTCAAGGAAAACCCAGACTATTTCATTCAACGTTGTGATACCACTACAAGACACACGCGAGCACAATACAGAGATATGTTATACCAGCCTCCTTGCCACGCATACATGTATAAAAAAAACTGTTATAACATGTGCATAGTCTTATATAATAATTTGCCTGTAAACCTAAAGAAAGAACAGAATATAACAATCTTCAAAAATAAATTATCAATTTGGCTTCAAGATAAATGTTTTTATAGTGTAAGAGAATATTTCACATGATAGTTACCATTGACATTAAAATTATTAAATTTATGTAAAATTGCTAGATTTACGTTAATAATTGTATAGGAAAATTGTACATGACATCATAATTATATAATTTGAATTATTTTTTGTTTAGTCTAGTTTGTTAATTATTTCTATTTATTATAGTTTGACATTTATAAATACTAATAATTATTATCTTTAAATATTTGCACACCTGCAGGCAGGTTGAATACGCATGAAATGTATAGGTATTACCTAGATTTAAGACCTCTGTAACCGTATTCTGGCAAATAAATTATTTGACTTTGACTTTGACTTTGAACCAATTTTTCCAAGATCCTATTATCTGTGGTTTCCATCATTTTTTTCCTATCATCAAAACCTATTTTCTGAATGCAAATTCTTGTAAATGAATGAAAATTACCAAAAGTGTCATATATACATGTACCGATAACATTTGAAGAGATCTCTTGATTTCTCCAAGATCCCATCATCAGATCCCAACTCGGTGCCAACGGGACCATCGCGGGGTTATACACGTTAGATCAAAAAAAATATTTAAATCGGTTCTCGGAGATATCACTTTATGCTCTTGTTGTACAATCTACTGTTTATGACAATTTATCTAAAGTTAATCACATTCTTGCACTAATATAATATTCTACGTTATGTACATAATTGTGTAAGTAGGGTCACAAAAGCTAAATACGATTAAATTTTTTTCCATGTAATTTACAAGTGATTTAGCCCGTTAACCCAGGCCTGTCCACCTTTCGCGTTCGGTTCGAACTGTCAGAAGGGTTGCCAACCAAAGATCACAGATATGCGGGATATTTGCGAATTAATTGCGGGACTTGGCTGTAAAATGCGGGACGGAGATGACATTAACATAAAAAAATAATGCTTAATTTCAGATCGGTTAAATTTAGATCCACAGTTATACTCGTTGAGTACACGGTGCTCGCAGTAGTCGCAAGCTATAGTCGCCGTCGTCGCGGTACCTACATTTAAATTAACATGTCGCAATCTTAAATGCTTTCATTTACGTATTCATATTATTATTTTAGTATTTTCAGTTTAGTATCCCCCTGAAAAGCGGGACAACGGACGTCCCGCGTGAACCCTTTGCGGGACCCATACTTTAGGGCCCTAGAAATGGGACGTCCCGCATATAGCGGGACAGTTGGCAGCTCTATGTCAGAGCCACCCCGGGGAGTACATCAGTAGGGCCTCACGGTAAGCGGTGACGCACGTCGCGCACTCACGAATGTTGTTCGTCGAATATCTACGTAGTAATTCGACTGCTGTCAGAGAATTGATTATAACAATGAACATTAAAAAAAAATTAAAAACAATATAAAAAAGGTAGTAATTAAATATTAAGATTATAATTATAATTTTTTAAAAGGAAGCAACGTTATTTTTCAGAAAAGGTACGAGTAACGCGATAGAAAGAGAGCGCACTTCAACATGACACTTAGCGTTGCGGGGTGGGAATTTGAACTTAATACAGTATCCTAGCAAGAGTCATTATTAGGGTAAGGCCGCGGATTTTGACGAATTCGGAGCTCAACATTTGTCTTGCTCATAAAAAAAAACTGATAACATCTAGAGAACTCTGATCAATTTTAAAATATTCCCCTATGCTCAGTTACATGTAATCAAATAAAATAACTAATTTTGCTCTTTATTTAAAATTAATAAATAAATATTTCTGCCAAAAACGTAACGAAAGTCGAGTAATTTTTTCGACTATGAGTACTTAAAACCCTTTTTTATATTATTAGACTTGTCAGCATTAAATGTTTGCTTTTAAACCAAATTATAATGATAAACGATTGTTTCGTTCATTAAGGACTTATGACTTATGATATGTGAACAATTTTACTGTTTTCTTTCCCTTTACTTTTTGGGTCACCAATTCCAAACTTACGTTACGATACTTTCGTAACGCTTTTTTAAGGTCATATTTAAGCCAATGTTGGTAGAAATTTGTTTATCGACACTAGCAACTCTTATTCTAGTAGGGCGACATCCATTAGCACACTCACTCCCATTAATTCGTTATCAAATGGTTGTCACAGTGCACGCGGCGAAAGTTTTAGCAAAAAACGTCTAAAGTGGTAGTGTGATTTTCACGGTAAGTAGTGATTATTATTAAACGGCTGTTTTTTCATACGAAAGGGTTTAGTTTTAAACGTCAGTAGCATGTACTATTATGTACAGATTGCAATTATTTACCAAGATAATCAACCTTTTTTCAAATATACGTTACACTTGTGTTACGAATACGTTACATTTTTACAAAACGTAACGTATTTTTTATGTTACGTAACGAAAATATGTGGTAAAGGGAAGCGGACACAGAAATTTACTAATTTAAATGAATTTTATTAGATTTTGAATGACATCATACTGTAACAAGTGTTTGCGAAACAAATCAAATTATTTTGTTATTTAGGTATTTTGATTTGCGTTTTTAGAAGTAATCAGCTTTTTCCAGTGGGTAATTTTATCCCCCTAGGGCTAATGAAATACAGTATGATTATTAACGCGTTTATTAGTGTTAATTAATAACAGTTCATTTTCCATTTAAGCATTTATGGTGATTTATTTTAGTTTATTTAGTTCCAAAGATTATGGCATTAAAACATTTGTAAATACTGTTAATTTAAGTAATGTAGTTGTAAGTTTTAAAAATTACATTATAAATTAACTTAAATACAATATTAAAGTAAAAAACTAGATCTTAAAAGTAAACTTAATTAACTTAAAAAAATTATATAGGTACATAGAAAAAAAAAATGTGGTAAAGGTATATAAATAAATTAAATAATATTAACAGTCTAACACAAAAAAAGAATAATAATAATAATAACCCATTATTTAAGTAATTACTAAATATGAGAAATTACATTATATAGGTATATTATTATATTTGATTAAAACAAGTATTTAGCGATAAAAATATGTTTTTTTTGACGACTTTTATTTAATCAGAGTTCATACCAGTATGAGCTGAGCTTTATAGTAACTTTCGTTGCGTTTTATGGTAACGTAACCTATTTTTTTTTATGTTATGTCTGTGTCACATTCGTCAAAATCCGCGGCCTTACCCATTAATCTTTAAACGGGTTTTTGGAGATGGTTTTATGTACTTGTACTTGTACTAATATGTATTTTGTGCGTTAACTATACTAATAATAATAAACATATCTCTAATACCTTTCAGTACATAACAGAAATTCCCGATCAACCTTAAGGGCAAGCGTTGAACACGTAGTTTATACTAACAGTGCAAAATGACTCAAGAGCGTATAATGTCCAGAGACTTACACCATTTTGATTATAAGGAATAAACTTCAGTTTTGTCCCGAATATTCGATGGCATTGCTTTGAGTATCATGTGGTTGGCCGGATACCGTTTTCGGCATTATAATACGTCTACCCATACCTACTGTTAACAGTGGAATATCTTGAATACCTACGCAAATGGCACAATCGAAATTTCTTGTGTGACTGTGTTGTCGTGGCCATGCTCACAGCTTAGACCGTTTTCGCCGCCCGCTCGCCGTTAAAACCTTTTTAGCGTTTTTTGTCAGCATGCAATGGACCCATTGCAACAACAAATAAATAAACATAAAATTAGTGCATAAGACTACCTTCAATCAACTTTATTAAGCACTAAATAACACTACGTCAATTTAATAATTAAAGTGACCAAAATTCACTAATAACTAACATATTTTTATATTCTTGGTGAATCAAATACTAAGCTTACAATGCCAACTACAAGCTTTTAAAATTATAAGCTCGGAACTGCCAACAAATTTAATTTATTCCGTATGCCAGTAGAAAATGAAAAAAATGTCAACAAACCTAAAAACTTGACTAAAGAACAAATATATGCCTTCACTGGATTCGAATCCTAGATCTCCAGATTCGCAGGCAGGATTACTACCGATTGAGCTACGGAGGCCGTCAAAACAGTTTAATCAGCATGCATGGGTCCAAACAACAAACAAATAAGTAGAAAATTTGTGCATAAAAGTACATTAAATCAACTTTATTAATCACTAAATAACAGTCATCACGTTCATTTAATGAATAAAATGACTAAATGTATTGACTAATTACTAAATTATGATTATATTCTTGGTAAATCAAATACTAAGCTCATACAGCCAACTACAAGCTTTTAAAATCATAAGCTCGGAACTGCCAACAAATTTACAAACCATTTATGAAGCATCCGAATTGCATACTTCTAAAACCAATTAAAACTAATGAGCTGTAACTAACATGGTATTTAATGAATCCCGGTTTAGCTGAAACAGTCGGACGCTTGCAACGGTCCAATTAGCGCAAAAACAATGTTATTAATACGAGAGTGACCGCTCATTATAAAGTTGGGGAAACTATTTGTTCGCCTAACGACCCCTACCTTGTGATGCGGACCTATTCCGTGTGCCAGTAGAAAACGGAAAAAATTAAACAAACCTAAAATCTTGACGAAAAAATAAATAAATATCTTGGGACATCTTACACAAATCGACCTAGTCCCACGGTAAGCTCAATTAAGGCTTGTGCTGTACCAAGCGACGATAAATGTAATAGATAGATTCATATAGGATACTTAAATACATAGACAGCCAGGACCAAGGAACAAATATTTGTGATAAAGAAATAACACAAATAGTGCCCTCGCCTGGTCCAGAAGTGGACTATCATAGGCTGATGAAGATGATGATGACAATATTTTTGTAATTAGTACTTTATTTAGAAGTGTATGTGATCATTAACCTCTGGCTACAAAACTAACGTACCTACCTATTTATCTATGTTTTCCGCAATTTCACATAGCCTGGTTCTGGGCTGTGCAATTTGCCGCTTCGCTTCAGCTAAACCTATACATACAATAATACTCGTTGAAGGTATTCAAAGTTAGTGGACTTTACTATAGTGTGGGGTCATTTGAAATAGTTATAACATTTTTAGATTTAGATTCAATGGTGTATTAATAGTGAGTTGATAAACACATAATTATCTACATATAATTTATAAAATAAGCTTTAAAAACCTTATGAGTCTATGAAATATTTTAAAATATATTTGTTAACGTGGGAAAATAATCGATTAAAACTGCAACTAAGACTGCCTTGGACATCTCTTAAAAATCTTATTTCATCTCTCCTGTTCGGAAAATTAAACTTTAAGATAAGATATACAGGGTTATTTTTTCACCGATACAATAAATTTTCCCACATATTTGGTATCGATAAAAGATTACATTTATCAAATAAAATTGACATTTTTTTTTCATTTATTATTATTTTATCCTTCATGCAAATGCAAAATAATGGGCCTACTAATGATAAGACGTCAACGGGGTGCGGGACGCAGAGGGCGGCGGAAAGGGGTGAGCGACCCGCGCACGAGTTGGCAACATAGCAGTTACCTCAATCTCGGTGACTAGGTCAGGGACGGTCAGTGTCACGGTTGACGTAGGTATGTGCGCACGCGCCGCATCGTACTACCTTCAGTCGGAAATTGCTCGTACGAAATGGTTCGTAGTTATTTTCTCATTGGGGAAAATGCAGTGGCAGCCCAGCGGCTATACGCTGAAGAAAGTGTGCCCCGCCTGGAAAATGCCAGTGTTATAGCTATGGCCAGCCAGGTCAACAGATTTGACCCCGTGTGACTGTTTTTGTGGGGTGAGGGTAGGCCCAAAATTTAAAAGACTTAAAAAATCTAATAATAAGTGCATTTGATGAACTTAAAAGTGAGAACTACAGACTTGTGTTGGGAAATATCGAAGGAAACATTCAAAAACGGGCAAGAGCGTGTTTAGATAACCACGGCCAACATTTTGAACACTTGCTTAAGTATGTGAATTAATTAATTAGTATGAGAAATGGACTCCATTGATCAGGTATGTTTTTTTTATTCCAATCATTGTGCATAAAGTTGATTTCAAGTGTTTAAATACGCCTCAATGAAGAAAGTTTCTGTCCTTAGTGCAAGTATGAAGGAAGATTTGGGATCAAGTAAGATTTTTTTGCCAAGTCATAATCATAAGTTGATTATCATTGCCGCTTTTCTAAGCCGCCATGCCACGTGCGATGACGTTGTAAACAAACAGTTGCCAGTTCGTGTGTTTTGCTAGTTATGTACATTGATAATGCGTAATGCGTCCAATTTTCTTATTAGGTTTGCGGATAAGTTCAAACATCGGTATTTTAGTTTTTTTGTTCTAAAGGGGTAGTAACAAAAAATGCTAGTATTCTGTAACTTGGACTACTATTACGTATGTTGATTTTTTGTACTGGTGAAAAAATAACCCTGTATTTATTTGCAGAAAAAGGGTTAGTTACATATCTTAATATTATGTTAGATATAGTCCCACCTTTTCCAGCTGTCCTCATACAGCATGCAAATGTATTTAGAGTAGGATTCCATCAGTTCTTTCATGAGTACAGATATATACAGTAATCGCCAGTAGAATCCAAAAAAAAGTAAACAAATATGGCTGTTAGCGACACGACGTCACGACCAATGAACGCCTAGAAATAAGATAAATCATGTAAATAAATGATCCTCACGTAATTAAGTTAGATATAAGTGATCAGTAATGTATAAGCAATTTCATGAACGCAAATGTATGAACCGAACCTAGGAGTCGCCTATTGGCTGATATTAATCGCCTGAACTTAGCGTATAAGATTTAAAATGTCGCATTTTGTACTATGTATGAACCATTCGATACCTCGCCAGAACTTAATTTACGTAAGAAATGTAACTGTATAACCCGTTAAATATAGGTCAGTTACCTATTCAAATGATACAATGGACCCCTGGGTCAATAACCCAACGCAATGTTTAAAATAAAGGTTTTAACCCAAAACATTGCAGGTAAACCGAGAACAATAGAAAGATCCGAGCGTCTATTGTTTAGAATGTAAACAACTCCGCATGTGTTTTTGTTGTAAACGTTGGATAACCACGTGTAGTGTTTATTTACAAACAATGATTGTGGACATTACGGCATGGATTGATTAAAATTAGGTAAATGTGATTAGAACTTAGCGAAAGTAGGCTAGTATAAATCGAACAATGTGAAGTCCACCAATCAACGCGCAGCATTTACGGACCAGTAGAAATAGTGAACGGAACAGACTGAGATTTCATGAAACAGAAATACGCTGCCTTTTGATTGGTCGACATGTTTTTATGATTGGCTGAAAATCACAGCCAGTGATGTATATGTACGCGACGCGTTTTGTATGGAGCAGTGTCAAGCTGACACTGCTCCATACAAAACGCGTTCCATTTTTCTTCTTTTTATTGTTCCTCTCTTGGTGGAGACCAAGAGAGGAACAATAAAAAGAAGAAAAATGGAACCTGCCTATTAATCGGAAAAAGCCCTCCTGCCGCTCCAGCCCTCCTCATCAGTAGATCCGGCCTACGTGTATCCGAGCTCTGCCAACTGAGTTGTCGGCAGGCAATGCTGGGTACGCTGTACTCAACATTTTTGGTCCTTCGAGCGCCGGATAGCGAACCAGTCCGAACCTTCGCGAGCAACGTCAACTACTTCGGACCGAACTACGGATGGTTGACCCAGCGGATACACGCAGCGACCGATCTACTGAAACTCCGCATCGTGTTCCCGGACCCCTCAGACTGAACCTGAGACATCGGCTGCGTGCACGAACCCGGAACCTTAGCACCGCAGCGATGACGGGAAGAAGAATCACGACGAGATCAATGTCGTCGATTCACGACGATGAAGAACGAAGACGCTTTCTAGCGGCTGGAGCGGAGGCCGCCGAAATGAAGCGAGCCAGAGCCTCGCGCACGGAGGACGAACTCAGTAACACTGACGCCAGTGAGGCCGGCGACGCACGTGGGCATATGGAGGGGAGCGAGCCATTAGCCCCGCCCACATCGCAACCGGCCGACGGGGGAACGCTTACACTCGAGCGAGCGCTAGATCATGCGCGCACAGTTAGTCGCCCGGCGCCCACGGCGCTGGACACACGTGCCGCAAGCGCTATAGCGCCAACGAGCGCGCCGAACGACGACTCCGTACGAACTTATACGGAACGGGAACTTCGCGAGGATGATCGGACACGACAAGTATCCTTCGCACCTCACCGAACAATAGAACCATGGAACAAAGGCATTGAACTTATGCAACAATTACGGGGAAAACAAAGAAGACTTCTAAGCGAAGCGGAAGCATTGAACAAAAAACTCGAAGCGTTGCGGCTGGGGATCGAGGCCGCGGAACCTGAGGCGCTTACGAGGAATTATGAACCTGAGGATTGGGCGTACGAGACACGCGAGCCGGCATCGAAACGTCGAGCACCGAACCTTGAACCACGCTCGATGTTCGAGACTCCGAGAACGAGGAGGCCTGCTGAGCGATCGCCGAGCCCCGAACTAGAGAGGACCCGCGAACGGAAGAGGTCACTCTCGCCTGAACCCGAACGAGCCTATGAACGTGAAAGGCCTTTCACCCCCGAACCGAAGACCTCCGCGAGAAGGAGGCAACAGTACTCGCGTTCGCCGAGTCCGGATGCGAGAACCCCAAGAACGCACATCTCGACACAGGAGAGCATCGCCGCCAGTATGTTCGAGATATTTGAAAAAATGCAGAGGGCTGCGAGACCTGCACCGAAAGAAATATACGAATTACCTGCTTTCTATGGTAATGTCAGCGAGTGGCGCAGTTTTTATAACACATACAACGAGACAGCGACAAGATACAAGTTTACCGAGTACGAGAACGTGGCGAGACTGCGAGTGGCGCTGAAAGGAGAAGCCAAGGCTTGCGTCCAGCACGTCCTGGCTACAGCAACTCGTCCAGACCTCATCATGCGCATATTGAAGAAACAGTACGGAAGGAGCGAAGTACTACTCGACCAAGCACTAGAAGACCTGCGTCGGCTGCCTACCGTCGGGCCGACAGCGCATGACCTAAATAACTTCGCAATCAAGATCGCAAACATAGTATCTACAGTTATGGACATCGACCGCCGTTACTACGCCGATAATCCTATGCTAATAAGGGAAATCACCGACCGCCTGAGCCCCCATCTACGAAGCCGATGGTGTGACTACGCCCGCGCACACCGCTACTCAGACGAAGCTGAAATAATCCAGCTGTCGGACTTCCTGATGTACGAGAGCGAGCAGGAAATGAAATACTCGCACGCCAGAGCCCCTCTAACATCGCGACGGACTGCTACCGCGACATCGAACGCCTTGTCAGCGCAGGCGCGGTATGAGCGCAACACGAACCGACCGGTTGCCCGCCCTGCTCTGTCCCAGTCGCGCTCGTCGCAGCCGTTGTCCTCGAAAGTGGTATATACCACGAACGCCACCACGAAGAACCCGCGTGCAATCTGCTTATATTGCGGAGGAACTCATGGAACGACAGATTGCCGCAAATTAGCTGCCCAACCCGTCGGAGCGAGATGGGACTGGGCGCGACTGAACAGGGTGTGTTTTCGCTGCCTCAACGACAAACATCAGCGCCAGTACTGCCGAGCGAAGAGATGCGACGTACCAGGCTGTCCGCATCCCCATCATCGCTTGCTACACGCGGATAAGCAAGAAGTACAGACTGAAGCCGCAGTACATCTCACTACGACCGCGCCGGTGTACTCTATAGGAGAGAGGACAGGCCACGCCCCCACCACGCGCGCGCCGCGCGCCACGCAGGCCGAGATAACACAGGCACCGAACGAGCAGAATGATCCAGATACCGCTCGCATATACGTTACCTCGGGGATCGAACCTGCTAATGTGCTACTTAAAGTACTGCCCGTCACCGTGAGCGGCCCGGGCGGAGAAGCACACATCTTCGCGATGTTGGACGACGCCTCGACACTGAGCCTTATCGAGGAGGACATCGCCGAACAGATCGGATTGTCTGGCCCTGTTTCACCGCTATGCGTGCGCGGTATAGGCGATATCGCGCACCGAACGAACACAGCTACCGTTAAGGCGAAGATACGGTCAGCGCGAGGCGGGACAGGCTACGACATCACGCTGCGAACAGTACGCGGAATCGGACTACGCAGCCAGATCATAAATAAAGCCGATATGATCAAGTACGAACATCTCAAGGACCTCGCCGATGAATGCTACACTACGGGAGTACCGCAAATGCTCATCGGAGGCGACCACTGGCAGCTATGCATACCGCACGAGATAAGGATGGCAGGCGAACTCGATCCCGCCGCCATACGCTGCCGCTTGGGATGGTGTTTCTTCGGATTTCGGCCGAAGATAATCAGAACGAACGAACAAGTTGTACTGCATTGTCGCGTTGAACAAGATGAACTCGATGAACAATTAAAGAAACACTGGGCGATAGAAGCTTTGGGAGTTTCGAGCAAAGACAACGTCAAGCCCGCGGATCAACGAGCTGTCGACCTTTTCAATTCGAGCGTCGTGAAACATGAAGATCATTATGAAGTTGGACAGCTGTGGGCTACAGATGACGTCAAACTACCGGCCAGCTACACTACGGCGCATTCGCGGTTATTGAACCTTGAATCGCGAATGAGACGCGACCCGAAGTTCGCCGAAGATTACTGCAAGCAAATAAGAGCTTTAATCGAAAAAGGTTACGCCGTACGTTTGAACGAGCCGCCGGTCAGCGATCTTACCTTTTATCTACCGCATTTTCCTGTAGTTAACCTACAGAAGCAAAAAATGCGTGCTGTCTTCGATGCTGCGGCAAAATGTCAAGGGTTTTGTCTCAACGACTTCATTCTCTGCGGTCCAGACCTTCTTCAGAGCCTGCTGGGAATATTGCTGCGCTTCAGAGAGAATCCATTCGCCGTGACAGCGGACATTCAAGATATGTTCATGCGAATACATCTGAAGCATGAAGATCAAGCCAGCCAGCTATTCCTATGGAGGAATAACGAACGAGACCGCACGCCGCACATCTACAAGTTAACACGGGTGCTGTTCGGATGCGTGAGCAGCCCATGTTTAGCACATCTTGTACGCAACAAGAACGCCGAAGACAACCGAACGAGATACCCCGAGGCAGTCTATGATATCAAGAACAACCACTACATGGACGACTACGTGGCTAGCTATGAGACCGAGGAGGACTTGCATCGAACTGTCAAGCAAGTACGCGAGTCACACGCCGAGGGAGGATTCAACCTGCGAGGCTTCGCTAGCAACAATCGTCAATTGATCGAAGAACTACCGAACGAACTGCGATCAAGCGAACCTACGACGATGCTAGGCGAAAAATCTCAGAAGGAGCTAGGCATGGTGTGGGACCCTAGCACAGACACGCTTAGCTTTAACACGAAGCTACTACGCGTGCCAGAAGACATCAAGAACTGCGATCGAGCGCCAACGAAGAGACAAGTCCTATCTACAGTTATGTCTGTCTACGACCCGCTAGGACTCATCGCGCAGTATGTGATCAGCGCTAAGATCTTGCTACAGCGTGTCTGGGCGAAGGGCACGCACTGGGATCAAGAGTTAGAACGAGAAGACACCGAAGCATTTTTTCAGTGGCTGAAAGCCCTGAAATACATCGCCGAACTAAGAATACCTCGTCAGTACGACTCGCCGAGGGATCCGACACGTCGAACGCTGCACGTTTTCTCCGACGCAAGTACCGAAGCCTACTGCGCCGTGGCCTACTGGCGCACTGAAGTCGGAAATGACGTGCACGTCAGCTTAGCCGCAAGTCGAACGCGAGTCGCACCATTAAAGATATTATCGGTGCCAAGGATGGAGCTGAGCGCTGCTTTGATCGCCGCGCGCCTCGCTCAAACTATCCTGAAAGAACAGCGCTACACTGCAGATGACATCACATACTGGACGGATTCAAAAACTACGTTGTCATGGCTACGGGATGACGCACGACAATATCGACCGTTTGTCAGTCACCGCATAGCCGAGATCGCCGAACTTACAAGCCGACAATCGTGGAGATGGTTGCCGACTAATTTCAACGTGGCGGACGATGGAACGCGCTGTAAACCGAGCCAGCGCATCACCATCGACGATCGGTGGTACCAAGGACCGGCATTTCTGCGGTTACCCGAACGAGATTGGCCACAGAACCCGAACGACGTCACCGCTACCGAAAGAGAGAACCTACCGGAACGCAAGAACATCAAGACCGCTATGACTCATGCTACACGAACAGAACGAGACCCAGCATCAGTATTACCAGACATCAACCGCTTCAGCAGTTACGAACGCCTCATTAATAGCACAGCCTATGTGTTGCTATTTATAGAAAAGCTGCGAAGTCGCGACCGAACGAAGAAATTAGAACTTGCACACATACATCGAGCGGAACATATGTGGCAACAAAATAGTCAACGTCGAAGCTTTCCTGACGAACTACGAGCACTCAGCCGCGGCGAAGAAATTGATAAAAGATCGAGGTTATATCAATTAGCACCTGAAATCGACCGCGATGGTTTGTTGAAAATGAAGACTCGTCTAGGAAACGCTCCAGTTCAATACACTGCATCAAGGCCCGTTATACTTGACGGACGGGATGTGTATACGCGCTTACTGATCGCACATACACACAGGAAATCAGCGCATATACACAATGAAGCGATCGTGAACGAGCTGAGACAGAAATACTGGATTCTGCACCTGCGACCCGTCGTAAAGTCCATCGCCCGAACTTGCGCAATCTGCATATTACGCCGAGCGACGCCACGCGTACAGCCGCATGGAGATCTACCGCCTGAACGAACAACGGCATACGAACGACCGTTTACCTGCGCAGCCGTGGACTATGCGGGCCCTGTATATGTCACCATCGGACGCAGAAGAGAGAAGAGATGGATCGCTCTCTATACCTGTCTCACAACACGAGCGGTGCACCTGGAATCCGTGCACAGCCTCTCCGCCGACAGCGCGCTACTCGCGTTACGCCGATTCGCGGCGCGACGTGGGTGGCCCCGCGTTATGTATTCAGATAACGCAACGAACTTCAGAGCGTCGGCCATTGAACTCCAAGAAGCCCATAAGGAGTGGCTACCTATACTTCGAGCCTACGGTCTACAACAACGGATGGAGTGGAAGTTCATCCCGCCTGGTAACCCATCTGCCGGAGGAGCGTGGGAGAGGATGGTACGCACCATCAAATCAGCAATGGCGTACACTCTACACACCAAGGCACCACGAGAGGAGATATTTAACACCGTATTGGCCGAAGTAGAATATATAGTGAACCAACGACCACTTACACATGTCTCAGTGGACCCGAACGCGCCTGAGACTTTAACACCGAATCACTTCTTGTTACTGCGAGCTGCCAATCTTCCTATGCTGGGACCCTGTGAAGAAGATGACAACAAGAAGTGGAGAACAGCCCAAGCCCTCGCCGATCACTTCTGGTCGCGATGGGTCAAAGAAGTTTACCCGCTACTAGCACCCCGCGGTTCTTCAGCCAGCGGCGGGCGTCAGATCCAGCCGGGAGACATCGTGATAATCGCGGACCCTAACGGCCCTCGCAACACGTGGCCGAAAGGGATCGTCGTGGCTACACACCGTGGACCAGACGGCAGAACACGCTCCGCTGACGTCAAGACCCTGCATGGCGTAATGCGGCGCCCCACCTGCAAAATAGCCGTCGTGGTGCCAGCCGGCGAGACGCAGAGCTGCGCTGCCCCCCAGAGCCCGACGACCGCATCAACGACGACTCCGTGATCGTGTCGCCTACCCATGCAACATGGCGTCTTGCGACGGAGGAGGACTAATGTTAGCGACACGACGTCACGACCAATGAACGCCTAGAAATAAGATAAATCATGTAAATAAATGATCCTCACGTAATTAAGTTAGATATAAGTGATCAGTAATGTATAAGCAATTTCATGAACGCAAATGTATGAACCGAACCTAGGAGTCGCCTATTGGCTGATATTAATCGCCTGAACTTAGCGTATAAGATTTAAAATGTCGCATTTTGTACTATGTATGAACCATTCGATACCTCGCCAGAACTTAATTTACGTAAGAAATGTAACTGTATAACCCGTTAAATATAGGTCAGTTACCTATTCAAATGATACAATGGACCCCTGGGTCAATAACCCAACGCAATGTTTAAAATAAAGGTTTTAACCCAAAACATTGCAGGTAAACCGAGAACAATAGAAAGATCCGAGCGTCTATTGTTTAGAATGTAAACAACTCCGCATGTGTTTTTGTTGTAAACGTTGGATAACCACGTGTAGTGTTTATTTACAAACAATGATTGTGGACATTACGGCATGGATTGATTAAAATTAGGTAAATGTGATTAGAACTTAGCGAAAGTAGGCTAGTATAAATCGAACAATGTGAAGTCCACCAATCAACGCGCAGCATTTACGGACCAGTAGAAATAGTGAACGGAACAGACTGAGATTTCATGAAACAGAAATACGCTGCCTTTTGATTGGTCGACATGTTTTTATGATTGGCTGAAAATCACAGCCAGTGATGTATATGTACGCGACGCGTTTTGTATGGAGCAGTGTCAAGCTGACCTCCACCAAGAGAGGAACAATAAAAAGAAGAAAAATGGAACCTGCCTATTAATCGGAAAAAGCCCTCCTGCCGCTCCAGCCCTCCTCATCAGTAGATCCGGCCTACGTGTATCCGAGCTCTGCCAACTGAGTTGTCGGCAGGCAATGCTGGGTACGCTGTACTCAACAATGGCTGACATAGCATTTGACGTCTTTGACACGTATCATGAAACACGTTCGCAGATAATATATATTTTTATGATAATACTAATAAATATCAATAATTTTAACTAAAAACTTAGTTTTAAGTTGGTAATAAAACCAAGATTGTGTCCTAAAAGTGCGTTATTATGGAATAATGCAAGTTTTTAGGTTTGTTTATATTTTTTTTGGATTCTATTGACGATTGGTATATGTAGACAGATAGCCATGTTAAAAATGATTTCAGAAGTCAAAGTCATTTTTAGGGTTCCGTAGCCAAAATGGCAAAACGGAACCCTTATAGATTCGTCATGTCCGTCTGTCCGTCTGTCCGTCTGTCACAGCCAATTTACTCAGAAACTATAAATGCTACAGTAACGAAATTTGGTAAGGGTATGTGTTGTATGAACCGCTACAGGATTATGATACTAAATTGTAAAAAAAACCATTGGGGTGGGGGCCCTCCATACATGTAACTGGGGGATAAAAAAATTTTTTTAGTTGTATATAAGCGTGTGGGGTATTAATAGAAAGGTCTTTGAAAATGATATGAAGGTTTATACATTTTATTTTTATTTAAGCAAATCATTTTCGAGATATCTGCTCTCAAAGTATGAAAAATGTGTCCCCCCCCTTTATTTTTTAAACTACGCGATATAAAATTCTAAAAAAAATATATGTTATGCACATTAATAAACTCTATCAACGATTTTTGGTTTGATTAAATTACCTCCTATAGTTTTTGAAGTAGGTTGATTTAACTGTATTTTTTTAATAATAAATTGATAATGGTACGGAACCCTTTGCGCGCGAGTCCGACTCGCACTTGGCCGGTTTTTTTTTCTGTCATGGAATCGTCTGTATTACCACGATGATCGGCAGCAGTTTGTAAAATTGTGCTTCCTGCCCCTGTTGTATGAAACCAGTTTTCATTCTACAGAAAACATTTGCTCTTCGCAAAAAAAAAAGTTAAACTCCATCAGAATATAATACTGATATGATATGATCTTAAACGAACCACTACTGTTTTAAGGGAACCCTTAGTTTTATTATAACTATCATGAGACTCAAACATATTAAAATATTATCGAACCGGGTTACTCACAGTATTTAAAGTCGATTGTTCGACATGTTTTGACCCATTAAGAGGGAAGCCGCACGCCATACTAATGTGCATTACAAAAACGGTCCAGAATTTTATTTGACGAGTGTCATCCCCTCTTCAATGCATCACGGTAATGAAACTAAGGAATTTCAATATCAACCTATGAAAACTTAAACGGCCATTAAAAATAGTTGTGATTGGTCCATCAAAGTTTTGATTGGCTATATTTTATAAAAATTTACCAAAGATGTTGCGCCGAAATATTTGCGGTGTTAAGAAAAGCGCTATGTCCATCTTGGTACCTACAATTCGACAATATTGTTTTTGGGCATTTTTGAGCAGGCGCTAGACGTCCATGTTATGTGGTCGCAGGTCGAAACATTGTATTTTTAGAGTAACCCGAATCGATAATATTTTAATATGAACCCTTAGGCATTACGTATGTAGGTATACAGTGTGTGTCTATGATACTGGCTTTTATCGATACCAAGGAATGCGATGCAGATTTCTTGCCAAACCGTGAACATTATTCGATTCAAAACGCTAATTTTAAAAATGATTAACTTTCTACGAAAAGTTAATTGAGAAGCAATGTACTTCAAAATTAATAGTTAAATTTGACAATGACAGATCGCAGCCACTCGCAACGTTTGACAACTAAGCAGTACATGCTACATTGATCGTTCGGAGGAAATAAAATTAATAGTACGGTCAATTTAATGATTTGTCAAATGTTACTTGAAAACGATTGCTAGTACCTAATGCGTAATAGATTACCCATTTTCGAAAAAGCCCGGGTCATGGAAATCCACTGTATTTGTACATAATACGTCCCCTTGTCCAGTCTATAGCTGATCCCAATTCAGGGACAGGACAAATTGGAACGTTGTCGAACTGTTTTTGTATGGCTGTATTAATTAGCGTTGCTTTTTGGAATATTCCTGTTGCTAACAGACTTTTCGTCTCAAGTCTCAATGAACCAGCGGCCCTACTGCGAAAAACGAAATTTGTTTTCGAGGATTTGTCTCTCTCACTCTAATGACGCCTTCGTTTGAGTGACAGAGAAAAATCCTCGAAATTTACGAATTTCGATTTTCGCGGTACCGTAAACTGGTACTTTGAACTTTGGGGTTACATTGATAAAAACTTCTTTTATTTTTTATCTGTTTATTTTTTTTTAAGTCTGGCAAGAACGATAGTTATCCTTATTAATTGTTTAGATACTTTAAATGGGTACGGTCGTTAGAATAGCGTATCACGTGTTTATATTTACGTATACTTTTTGCTATTTTTCGTGTATAAAATAACTTCTAAACTAACAATAAGGGTAGTGAGGTAAACGGTTCTTAATCACAATTAACTTGTCACAAATGTGTTTAGGTATACAAATATAACGTTTTTGGGGTCTTCAATTCAAACTATGTACATGTACTATGTATATGTACTATGTTATAACAATTGTTTTTATTTAATGGGGTGTCTTTGATCACCTACATGGGGTTACATTGATCAGAATTTTACGTATAGTTGGTTATGGTATGTCTATCCATTTGACTGTTTATTTTATAAGAAGATTGTTCTCTCTTCAATGTTTGATTTTTTTTTAATGAAGTTGAATACTGAAGTTTTTTTTATAATATGTCGGGGTTACTTTGATCACAAATATTTGATCAAAATAACCCCAAAACGACGTAAATTGTTGTAACTTTTGATACTGCGAACGGATTTATTTATTTTCTTAGGAGAAATTACTCCTGTAAGGGTTTACATTCAATTACCCTAAAAAAACATAAGGTATCAAAGTAACCCCAATGTCAGTTTAACTTTGATCACAACGTTTTATTTTTCTATCTTCATACATTTTTAAAGTATCGTTTAAATTTTTTTTACCGAGAAAGATAACAAAAAGTTGATGTTACTATTTTATTTTTGGATTTTTTTACGCCTAATTTTAGAAGATATTGAAGTTTAAACTTTAAAATTGATCAATGTAACCCCAGTTTACGGTAGAAGTAGGCCTGGATGCTTAGCCAAGTTGCCGTTTCGTTTACGATGACGATTAAGTGTTAGCGATTGGCAACTTGGCTAAGCACCCTATAGCCGCGTTTCCTTCGCGACTGAGCGTTAGCGACTGGTGATTGGCGATTGGAAACCTTGAAGTTTCGGGCTTCTGTCTCTGTAGGAAATTCACTATTTTCAATGTTTGCGTCAACACCTCTGTAGCTATTCCATGAGCTGCCGCGGCGTTATTAACGCGTGTTTACTTTCTACCCATCCTGCTATGCTATTCTCTTATTCACACATTCGACGCTGTGTTCGTCAACGAGCTCGACGACGAGACAGCCTTCACTTCGGCGTCGAGCGCAGCGCTGCCAAAAACGGTATTCACTAACGTAGAACAGCTCGTCATCGAACTGTAGGCGGTTACTCTCGACGCAGTGTAGTTCCAGCTCACGCCGCATTCGTCGCCGAGCGCTAGTGTCCTTTAAAGTGCATTAGTGAATACCATTTTTAGGCTCGACGCTGTCGTAGCGCTGACACAGCGCTGTTAGCGAGGCAGTTTCCTTAGTGAATGACACTACTGCTCGTAAAGTCCATTTCAAAAAAATACGATGGCCCGATTCCACTTGTCATTAGGCGTCAGCAATAGGATCAGTGATAACAAAAGATACCTGCCCAGGCTCTTTTGTGGCGTGACATTTATTGCATTACATCGGTATACGACACGTGCCAATTTAATTGAATCAGGCGTTACTTTGCGGAAGTCCATATTCAAGGATGAACAATATTGCTTTGCTCTTCCGCGATACAGAATGTGTAGCTAATTAGTGTAACCCGCTATAATTACTTGCGTATTTTTTGCATGCAATTAATTTTCCCACCCTCCCGCCGCAAAAATAAATACGCAAATAACTATAACAAACCACCACCAATAACACTATACTCGACACGTGTTTCGCCTCTCTACGAGGCATCATCAGGAGTTGACGATGTTGTCGGTCTGGTGTCCGGCAACAGACCGACAACATCGTCAACTCCTGATGATGCCTCGTAGAGAGGCGAAACACGTGTCGAGTATAGTGTTATTGGTGGTGGTTTGTTATAGTTATTTGCGTATTTATTTTTGCGGCGGGAGGGTGGGAAAATTAATTGCATGCAAAAAATACGCAAGTAATTATAGCGGGTTACACTAATTAGCTACACATTCTGTATCGCGGAAGAGCAAAGCAATATTGTTCATCCTTGGACGTGCCAATTTGTATTGGAAAAATTAAATGACAAAAGTTTCGAGTGAAATCGGGCTTTCGTATTTCAAATGGACGATACTTGCAGGGCCAGATAGAATGTAAACGCGCGGTAATAAATAACGTCGCGGCAGCTCATACGGCTACGTAGTGCTTGACGAGAACATTGAAACTAGTGAATTTCTCATAGATAAAGATGCCAGAAACTTCGGGGTGTGTATCCAAGATGCCAATCGCTAACGCTCAGTCGCGAAGGAAACGCGATTGTCAAAATAAATGCTTGATAATGGAGACCTGGGCTCTCCGAAACATGTCGCGTGTAGTCACTAAATACACGTGTGTTTAACCGTTTAGTTATCATCATCATCAGCCTATGTTAGTCCACTGCTGGACGTAGGCCTCTCGTATTAACTATGCGTATAAACGCATTAGGAGGTAAATGCCCATAATCGTCACGCTGGGCACGGATTGACGATCGCAGTAATGTCTCCACTATGATGACGCTGCTGCCCATCATCAATCTCGTAGTCAGTGACAGTGACACTTCAATCCCTTAGTCGACTCTTACGACACCCGCAGGAGGAGTTGGGGTGGTGACAAATGTATTCTTACTGCCGTCACCACACGGCAACTATGTTTAGTTATATTTATATATAAATTATTGTCTAATTTATTTCGTTTAAAGACAAAATGCTCGCTAAGCCTAAGGTAACACGTCTGACCGCACTGAAGAGTAGTGGCCTTACTATGAGCTAGTTGTAGATTACTTTTCATAACACTTGTTCGTTAAGGGTGACATTATACAAGGTGCCCATGAGGAAGGGGAAAAATTTTAACAGCATATTCCTGAGACTAAAAGAAGCAAAAAATGTAAAATGAGTTTTGGTCAAATCTGCAAAAGAAAATTTCTTTTTTAGTTTTTTTTTTGATGTTTTGAATGCCTCAATACACAAAAAAGGATTTTATTAATGAAACTATTGCAAAAATGCACTTTTAAACGTTTTTTTTAATTCCTGGGTAATTAAAGTTTTTTTTTTGTTCATTTGATGTCTGTCAATTAAGTGTGACAAGACTAAGACAACATGGTTACAAAATCGTTTCCTAAAATGCATTTATCATAGCGTAACGGGCTAAAACGGTTTTAGGAAAAAGTCAAATTTTCTCTTAAAATAGGCTCAATCCAGAAAACTTCATATGACATTTTTAACTTAAAATTTGGTCAGAAATCCGCTGTTGATTTTTTTCCCCTTCCTCATGGGCACCGTGTATGTAGGCGATGTGGGCCGTAATTGTTTCGTTGTCATTACGACCTAAGGCTATACTGTACTGTACTATAATGAATTGTCAAACAACATTACGCAACAGTAAACAAACACATTATGTACTTATATAAAAAATATTCCCTACTACTTAGTTATGATTTAGATAACATTAAAGTGTGTACTTTCATGAATACTTCAATGAATACTTTGGGTCATCTTACACAAATCGACCTAGTTCCACGGTAAGCTCAATTAAGGCTTGTGATGCCGAGCGACGATATTATATAATAGAATAGATAGATACATATAGACACTTAAATACATAAACAGCCATGATCAAGGAACAAATATTACGACGAATAAATACACAAATAATGCCCTCACCGGGATTTGAACCCGGAACCTCCAGCTTCGTAGGCAGGATCACTACCAACTAGGCTACAGGGCCTTTTTATTTCGTTTTTAGGGTCCCGTACCCAAAGGGTATAATTATAATAGTTATACCCAGTAATAATTACTCACCCTCCGTAGCCTAGTTGGTAGTGACCCTGCCTACGAAGCTGGGGGTTTCGGGATCGAATCCCGAGGGAATTATTTGTTTATTTATTTATCACAAATATTTGTTCCTTGGGCATGGCTGTCTATGTATTTAAGTATCTATAATGTATCTATCTATTATATATATCGTCGCTTGGTTGGAACAACACAAGCCTTAATTGAGCTTACCATGGGATTAGATCAATTTGTGTAAAGATGTGTACATCCCCAAACGTGCATTATATAATGTTATATTATATACCTATTCGGAGAGAAACCTTTACTTCTCTATAAATTATTACTTATAAATGTTCTGACTTATTAGAGACTTTACATCTCTTGTTATTATTATTATATTTCAATTTATTTATAATCAATTTTATATATTTTTTTTAATGCATGTTAGTTGTAAGATGTACCATGATTGTTTGAAAAAATAATTACCGCCAAGTTTCTTACCGGTTCTTCTTGGGTCAGCGGTGTAGGGTTAAAACCGGAAGTAGTTTCAAGACCTAGACGATTCAAAAGAGTTTGTAGCTATTCCAATTTGAATAAAGAATTATTTGACTTTGACTTTGATGTCCAAAAATATTTATTTATTACTAAGGTTCTGCTGTCTGTCTGTCCATCTCTCAGCCACTCATAGTAAGGGACCTAGGTACTCGTAATATTCGGACCTATTCAACATGTCGCTTCGCTAGGCCGTCGTAATTGGACATGCCCCTTTTATTACTCGTATGACATTTTCTTTTTGTTACCACATCATTACTAATCAATGTTTATAAAACGCATTAGTAGTTTATTGCTATCTGTTATTACTTATTACAAATCAGGGACCGGAATCGGTATTTTCTCCATACAAAAAGAACGGTACTTTTTTAGTTCTTTTTCGTTCTTCGGTATAAAAATTCTAAGTTAATGGAGTCATTTAAAAATATGATATTGTAAATTACATACAATTTTGAGTAGTACATAAAGGGTAACATTTTGAAATATTGGGCTATTTCGTGGTTATCATAAAATGACGATTCCGGTCCCTGTTACAAATACAGATAGTGAAGTGAAAATTGATATACGTAATGTTATAGAAAGTTTATGTGATAAAGACCTTACCTACATTGCCATCAAGTAATAGTACATTGTGCGTCAAGGTAGGTAAGTACGGAATTACTAACGAGAGTGTTAGAAGCCCGACGCCGTAAGCTGAGGGCTTTTATGACTCGAGTTAGTATTCCGCTTACCGACCGTGATGCATACAATGTTTTTCATCACACTTGCCGACAAAAAATACGTTTTAAGACATAATGTTGTTAAATGACGTACTGACATTTCTATTACTCCCTAGGGAATTTCACTTTTCTATTACTCCCGCTACGCACGCAAGCAATGGCGCGCTTAGACAGCAAGTGTGATGAAAAAAATTTTAAACTGTCTTAAGGCAATTTCTCCAAGATTTCGTCATCTATTACATAACAAATTACAAGTGGAAGTTCTAGTTAGAGAGATAGAAAAGAGACTTTCTCTTGTAATAATAGTTGTATAGCTGAAAAACTTAAGGAAGTCACCTGTTGTATGTGTGAGTGACGTGTATGAATAGGCGTTTGTTTTGTTTGTGTTACTAATTTTAAATATGTGTTCTCTATTCGAACACGTCACTCACACATACAACAGGTGACTTTCTTAAGTTTTTCACCTATAATTTGTTATGAAATAGGCCCCTGGAGGGTTATAGCTCAGTCCCTTTACCTCAACCTGAACTGTATCGCATTAGTAAGTCATGGTAACTCCGCTGATCGAAACTTGGTACCATCTCGTGGTTAATGTGTCCCTTCGGTTAAAAAAACAAATCGGTTAACAATTCTCGGAGATATCGAGAAACAAACATACAAAAAAAACTGTCGAATTGAAAACCTCCTTTTTGAAGTCTATTAAAACAATCATAAACAACCATCTAGTAAAAAATCCTTCGCTGTTTATTATTTAACTTACAGATTTTACTTCACTTACTGACAGATTAATTATTAATAACTTTATTTTTTAATCGATTTCCACCTTCCCGTTTATAAATGATATTTCAGTTGAATTTAAAAATGGAATCCTCTCGAGCATTCTCTGAGTTGATGAAATATGCATAAACGATCTTTACCCGCCATTAAATCTATTTCCAACTTCAAGAATTTTTTAAATGTGAGTAAATATTTAGGTCCATCTAAAGAAAGTGGCGGGAAGTGGTTGGATGCGGAGAGCTGGGGACCGAGTATGGTGGCGCGAATTGGGGAAGGCCTATGTCCAGCAGTGGACGACTATGGGCTGATGATGATGATGATGATGATGATGAAATATTTAGGTAGTTCAGTAATGTATGTACCTAGGTTTTGTCTTGTAATAGAGCTGTCCTTGAAGTAGGATAAAATAGTGCATTACGACACAAGTGCGAAAAACATGAAATTCGAAACGAGTGGCGATGTTTTAAAACACGACCGAAGAGAGTTACGAATTTCCTTTTTGCACGTGTCTCGTACGACGTTTTTTAATACAGATGGCCCTCCGAAGTTTTGGACCTGACGTACAATACCTGAGCCACTTCATACACTAGAGCCTAAAAAGGCACCATCTGTACAAAATTAGTACATTTCCTAACTAGTGCGGGAAAACTTATTTTCAGCGAGGGTGAAAGCTGGAGCCCGAGTGAAACGAGGGCGACAATCACCCGAGATAAAAAAAAATTTTTGCCCGTGTAAGGGACAATTTTTTTCATAACAAGTGCGTCAAAACGAGAAATTACCCGCGCGCGAAGCGTGCGCAAAGTTCGTGTTTTTGCGCACTAGTTAGGAAAATGCAATTTCTGTGGACGGAACACGCCTAGGTGCTTAGCCAAGTTGCCAATCGCTAACGCTTAGTGTAGCGTGTCGTAGTTTTCTCTCTCTGTCACTCTTTCATAGAAAAGACAAAGACAGAGCTGCCTTTCGCTTACGATTTAGCGATTGGCAACTTGTCTAAGCACCCTGAGACGGAAAGTATCTTTGTTAATATTTTAAAAATTCTTTTGCACATAGACGGAAAATTATCGAATAGGTAATTGTTGATTTTGTAAAAAAAATACAACTGCAAAGCAAGGCGCATTGGTAACAATAATATCCATTTCCTCTCTGTACAAAGCGACCAACGCGGTGGATAATGGCCAATAACTGCCCTAAATGGCTTTTATAGCGCTTGTACGACGCTTTTTAAGCAAGCATCGTAATTATAGTCATATACAAGGAACAAAACCGGAAATATGTTTAATTAAGTTATGTTTTATAAATATTAGATGTCATATACCGAAGAAAAACGACCAAGATCACCTATGTCCACTCGGTCTTACTGAAGACCGAGTGGCCGAGGGGTACAGGCATCAGCCGCGAAAGCTGAGTACGTGGGTTCGATCCCCACCTCGGACATAGGTGATCTTGGTCGTTTTTCTTCGGTATATGACATCTAATATTTATAATTTATATTGTATTAAGTAGTGTGACTACTGGAGAAAAATTAAAAGTACAAATCAAAATATTTAGTTAATAAATAATTTAATTTGTACTTTCGCAATATGTTTAAGTTATGTTTCTTTGACGGTTTTTTCTAGAATTGAAAAATCATGAATAGTGGGCTAATAGAATATTTTAATATAAAGCTATTTTGATCATAATCGGCCCATCCGTTTTAATAACTACGGAACCCTACACTGAGCATGGCCCGACATGCTCTTGGCCGGTTTTGTATCGAATTTAGGCTTTAACACAAAAATGCAAATATTGCACCTCTTCGCGGTCTTAATGCTACTTCTACATGTGCACCGATAAATATGTGTATAGTCTGTCTGTCCATGACTAAGAAATAACAAAGATGTTGATTACAAAAAATGAGCGCACCGGGGACTGATAGGTACCTATAGCTTCGTAAGCAGGCACTCACCCCTCTCTAGGTTATAAAACCCGTTAAAAAAAAAAGTTATATTTCAGGCAGCACACCCACATACAGACAAAAAGAAAAAAAAGGTTTAAAATCAAATACATACACATCAGATGACAAAAATAATGATAAAATTTAATGATAAGAGTCGAATTATGTACCTATTTCTATTTCTTGTTTCCAGTTTAGTGCACAGGTTAAAACTATGTATAATTATTAACTGTAAATATTACAGTCGTCCTATTTACCATGAGCGAGCTCGCCAATATGCAAGTACGACAGGGATGGAAGAAAGTAAACACCGTGCGTTAATAACGTAGTGGCAGCTCATGATACGGCTCAATTAAGTGACTTTTTTTTAAGTATTACTATGGAGACCTAGGCTCTCCGAAACTTCAGGCGTACTGATTAAATTTAATTTTTGACCGTTTAATGATAGGAATTTTGTTTATACGCCCTAAAGTGTATTTAAAGCGGTATTTTCAGTACGCTAACTTTATTTTTGATATACCTACGCATTCGCTGCACTAGTGGTTAGGAGTTCGCAAAATTTTCGATAGTTCGGCTCATTTCCACGGCGGTTGATTGTATTAAGTAAACCGAATATGCTGCCGACCCGTGTGGAAAAAACACGTTTTTACCGTGCCACATTTTGAAAGGTTTAACGATCGATAAGCTAGGCTGAAATAAAAAACGGGATACGAAAAAACAACATTAACTATGGGGCTAACATGAAATATATTTGTATTTATTCCTGTCACATCGTCAATCTTATGTTTTTTTTTTATGTCAGACATGAGGTACGGTAAGGTAAGAAGACTTTATGGTGGCAAAGGAATATAAAAGAAGTTTTATGACGAGCCACGACGAAGAACTTTTACATAACTTGATGCTAAGATTACGTACTATCTACTTGAGCGTATTTCGATAGTAATTTGAATATCTCTGAAACCAGGCTGGATCCAGATTTGTGACTTTATAAGGCACTGAATATTGTCAGGACTACACAATACGATTAGGTATACCTATAGGTTCACAGTTCTCATTAATAATTTGACGGTAAATAATAAATATTTAGAACCAGTTAATCAGTATTACCGGTAATAATTGAAAACAGCATTTAGAATCCTATTTACACACATGTACAAATAACGAATAATTACCCACCGAAACGCAACAGCTAAATACATAATCCTAAAACCACCATATTTACTCTGAATTTTAGCCCCAGAATCGTTTAGCCGTATAGCAGTACCGACATAGCTTTTATACGCCTATTTGGTTATATAAAGGTTACATGAAAAGCTTGCTATTATTTCTGGAATCAAAAAGATTATGCAAATAATGGCGAGTACGTTGAAATTAATTTTGGAGCCTAATAATAATAAATTACCCGCGCTACAGAGGTGTAATGGCTGGATTAATATCGCCACAAATAATAACGAATACTTCATTAATAATGAAAGTTATACATATTACGCCGCGAGGTGACACTGGCGACGGCTTTCAGAATACATTTTGTCACTACCCCAATTCTTCTTAAATAATATCTAATGATAGATACTTAATCATAATTAAGATGATTTCGGCGTCCAAGCGTCTACCCATAGAACTAAGTCAGACATACATAATTTAACTTTGATTAATTAATAAAAAAAACACGAAACAATTTGTAACTAACGGTACAGTCCCGTGGATTTACCCTGCCTGTTTTTGTGCCAAAATAAACTATAATATTATTTACTTACTGACACTGTTGAAATAGCCTTTATTACTAACATGGAATACGGAATTACGGAGTTATTAATTGCGCTTACCGCGAAACCTTATTTAAACATTTCAAAGCAATATTTTATTCAACTGGACCACGTAATGATAATTATAAATTAAAAATCTGAATACGAAATATTTGTTACAATAGCTTACAACTGTGGGCCAGAATACTTTGAAAAATAAAGTGTAGGTATCTTTTAATTTGAAATGCGTAGATCTGAGGATGTATTTTATACTGGCTTAGTTAAAAACTGTTCTTTATGTAGAAACTTATTAACAAAAAAAAACATCTTTTCTGATTCAGAATATACATTAAATATACATAAATCAGTACAAAACTTGTGAACAATTGGTTTGCATATCATATACATACATATTACAGTCAAGTGCAAAAATAAGTATCGAAGGAATATGATAAATATGTTACGACGTTCTTATTATTTACACAGAATTAAGCAGAGATATTTTTAGCATTTTTCTATACATCTTATTTTGTCTTTGAGGGTATATCGACAACATAATTAAACTTTTTACTTAGCTCGCTTACAATGTAGTTCAATATTTTAATAAAATTCCCCCTTTTAATAAAGTGCCAACCCTGCGAACTAAACACTTATAAAAAGTATCTGGAATTCGATCAATACCATAACTTAACATTTTACCAAACTCTTTCGCCGCAGCTTTCCATATTTTAGTAGAAACCCCACTTTATTATGTAAAGTGCCAACCCTACAGACCCCCTAAATTATATCCGGTTCCGAAACATGAGCATGAATTTAAACGAAAGCCTTAAATTTTCTATTATCTGTATTCAGTAGTTACCTGCATCGGGTACAAATGCAGTATCAAATTCGCTGCAGGTATGGTAGGGTTGGCAAGACGTTCCGTTAAAAAAACGGTTTCGTTACATCGGGTTTTTTATTTCATGATTCGGAAACGAAAAAAATGTAAACAAATATAACTGACTATCAATAGCATTTGTTATGGTCAGGGCCCAAATTAGGTGATCTAAAATACCTACCTAAAGAGAAGATAAATTACAGATAAGATAATTACAGTATAGAGTACAACCGGTTGAAATTACTATTTTAGTTGGATTCTGGGTATTCGATGTTTATTGGGGGACGTGTCGTAATATTGAACATGACATGTTTTGTTTACAGATTTTATTATTTTTGACTGATTTTTTTTTTTATTGAATTATTTGACACAATTTTAAATAAAAAAATACAATATCGTCCCACAAAACTGTTACAACAGTTTGACTGTGGGAGCGGCTGCCTCTTAATTAATTGTTTTGACAGGGTTTTATTCGAACTGATTGTACTTAATAATAACTACCACTAAAGAAGCATTACTTCGCAGTCAAGTAATGCTTCTTTAGTGATAAATGTTTAAGAATGTGTTTGTATGTATAAAAATAAAAGTTTTTAAATTATTTACGGTTTTTTCTTTTATTTATTTGTTAATGTATTCTTTGGGAGAGGCCTACGTTCAGCAGTGGATATCTTTTGGCTAATAATATGATGATGATGACCATAAAAATAGGCCGGAAACTTTAATAACGCCCACGGGCAACGAATACGGGTCAGGTCGATTTTTCATAGAAAATGCTGGAAACATGCAGATTTTTTTTTCACTAATATTTATAGTCAAGTGGTTTTTAACATCAGATTGTGTTGGAATTTCCCTGAATTGTGCAACCAAGAAAATATGGAACTTTGCCGTCAGATTTATGTCTTTATAAGCCAATCTAAGGACAATTTTCGTATTTTTTTATTCAATTCCACATTCAGGGAAATGTCAATACAACCTGATTTAAGAAAATCTACCAATACTATAAATATATTAAAACATACTATTTCAAATCAGCATGTTAATACTATTTTCTATGAGAAATTCCATCTTCTTATTTAAATAAGAAAAACAGATACATTGGTCCTATTAAATTTTCGCTCGTATCGGTCATTATCTGAATACGGGATTTATATAAAATATATTAAAATTTCCGGATTAAAGCCCATTTCTTTCCAAAAAGCTCGTTATTGCCCGGTTTTTTCGAAAAATCAATGAAATTTTCCACTTTAATTTTCAACTTTAAATAATGTGAAGTACCTAGGTCTA
>JALPQI010015538.1:0-34384 GCA_025490895.1 Thaumatotibia leucotreta | reverse complement strand
GACTTTACAAGATAAGAGTTTTTTTAAGTGATATATTCATATTCATATTCATATTCATTTATTCATAAAATTAAAAATTTTACATGTCATAAATAATAAAATAAAATTAGGATGTCAATTAATTTACAGTTTACATTAAAATAATCTATATATATATTGGAGTCTAAATCAATACGGTTTTAGAGAGTGAGTTAAGAGGGTTTATGTTCTAGACGCATGCATAGGCTATGTTATGTAATTAAAGAATTATACGGTTTCTTTCATTGTGGTCCTATGTTGCAGATATTCCACAATAGGGATGATAACTGTAGTTAAAATAAATTATTTAAAATTATGCACGACATAATACACGAAGAAATTGTTACTAAGATGTAAATTGCAGTAATTTTTGTACAGAACTTCTATTTAATAAATAGAAAAGAACCTAAAAGACTAGGTCATTTGGCAGTACTCAAACGTAACGTCACTTTTGAGTATTTCATATAAAATTTCATAGTGGTGATCGTTTTGACAGTTCGAAAAAAGATGCTGATTTGACTTGCCAGTCATCATGCCTATTCCACTAAGCTTACCTTCCCGGCTGTGGCATAAAAATGTTCAGTTGCAGCCTCTCGTTCAGATACGTGAATACGCCTTGCGCGTCCATAAAGAAAAGCACGTGGTACACTGAGGTCAGGTCGTGGATGCAGATATCCTACAATTCCAGTAAGCTTACCTTCCCGGGCGTGGCATGGAGATGTTGAGTTGCAGCCTCTCGTTCAGATACGTGACGACGCCTTGTGCCTCCATGAGGAGAGGCACGTGGTACACTGAGGTCAGGTCGTAGATGCAGATATCCTACAATTCCAGTAAGCTTACCTTCCCGGGCGTGGCATGGAGATATTGAGTTGTAGCCTCTCGTTCAGATACGTGACGACTCCTTGCGCCTCCATGAGGAGAGGCACGTGGTACACTGAGGTCAGGTCGTGGATGCAGATATCCTACAATTCCAGTAAGCTTACCTTCCCGGGCGTGGCATGGAGATGTTGAGTTGAAGCCTCTCGTTCAGATACGTGACGACTCCTTGTGCCTCCATGAGGAGAGGCACGTGGTACACTGAGGTCAGGTCGTGGATGCAGATATCCTACAATTCCAGTAAGCTTACCTTCCCGGGCGTGGCATGGAGATGTTGAGTTGAAGCCTCTCGTTCAGATACGTGAATACGCCTTGCGCGTCCATAAAGAAAAGCACGTGGTACACTGAGGTCAGGTCGTGGATGCAGATATCCAAAATTCCACTAAGCTTACCTTCCCGGCTGTGGCATAAAAATGTTCAGTTGCAGCCTCTCGTTCAGATACGTGAATACGCCTTGCGCGTCCATAAAGAAAAGCACGTGGTACACTGAGGTCAGGTCGTGGATGCAGATATCCTACAATTCCAGTAAGCTTACCTGCCAGGCCTTGGCATGGAGATGTTGAGTTGCAGCCTCTCTGGTTCAGATACGTGACAACGCCTTGCGCGTCCATAAAGAAAAGCACGCGGTACACTGAGGTCAGGTCGTTGATTCAGATATCCTACAATTCCAGTAAGCTTACCTGCCAGGCCTTGGCATGGAGATGTTGAGTTGCAGCCTCTCGTTCAGATACGTGACGACTCCTTGCGCCTCCATGAGGAGAGGCACGTGGTACACTGAGGTCAGGTCGTGGATGCAGATATCCTACAATTCCAGTAAGCTTACCTTCCCGGCCGAGGCATAAAAATGTTCAGTTGCAACCTCTCGTTCAGATACGTGACGACGCCTTGTGCCTCCATGAGGAGAGGCACGTGGTACACTGAGGTCAGGTCGTGGATTCAGATATCCTACAATTGCCATTAAGCTTACCTGCCCGGCCGTGGCATGGAGATGTTGAGTTGCAGCCTCTCATTCAGATACGTGACGACGCCTTGTGCCTCCATGAGGAGAGGCACGTGGTACACTGAGGTCAGGTCGTGGATGCAGATTACCTGCAATTTAAGTTCATACCTTAGATTACGAGTAGCGTAAACACGGGTTACATTAGCCATAAGTTACATTGTTCGAGAAATCCGTTTCATATTACTTAAAAATGCTGAGAGTATTACTTATGTATTTTTTCTGATTAGCTTGGTTATTAATTTTGGAAAATGATTTCTTATTTGGCTAATGTGATAAATGTTTGAAATTAATAAAAGATCACATTAAAATATTTCTTTTTACTTTATGTCTTGCTTACATATGATAGGTTCAAACTAATTCTTCTAATAATTATTATAGATCGTAATGGAAGGTTAACATAACAATAACACTAATATAACAGAAGCAGCAATAAAAATTTAACATGAATCTTGTGGTATCAACAAGAACTTTAAGGTAATTATTTAAATCATAAATTAATTGTGCTCCATAATCTTGGATAACTTGTCTTTTGTACAAAAATTACAGTTTATATCTTTTTGCCAATTGAGGAAAATTATACTTTATTCTCACCTGGTCTGGAGCAACGTGACAGAAATTGGATATCTTTTCCTTCACCGTGTGGTTGATGGGTTTCTCCGACCGACACAATATCAAGTCCGGAGACAAGCCCAGACCGCGCAGCTCTCGCACGGAGGACTGAGTGGGTTTTGTCTTTGGCTCTCCTGTTGATTTCGGCTGGAGAAATATACATATAATACATATACTTTAATTACTAGTCTTTGATAACAACTAAGTATGAGGCTGCTGAAATTTATGATGTTATTGTTATAATGAGAAGGTCAGAGCTATGTATTTATGTATTAATACAATAGAACAGATCCAAATTACCTATTCATATGGGTGAATCAACTTTTTTCTCACTGTTATTACCATGGTTACATGCATTTTTCTGGTGTTAATAAACCCTTTCCTTGATGGGCCATCTACCATGGACTATATGCATGTTTGCATAAATTAAATAGCATAATTTTGCATAAAACCAGCGTGACTCAGGCGACACCGTAACCATGGCAATAACAGACAGAAAAAATGTTGATTCGCCCATATAGCAGCAGATGGAATAGAAAATATTCCCAATAATAAAGAAGTGTTTGTTCAAAAGAATTACCTATACATTTTCTGGAATGCAATTGACATCATGCCACGTGAAACAGAGGAAAGCTATAGGAACAGTAGCATAAGCTTTCTCTATCTATCACTCCAAAACTCTTGGATACAAAATATAATTTTGTTACTACTGCTGAATAGTTTATAGTTTTATAGTAGTTAAAAAAGATCATGTATCTATGTATTGCTTGATAATGAATATTGCATTACACAAATGGTTTGTATGGAAAGCTAAGAATCATTTGGTATAATCTATAGATATATGTCTGATACAAAATAATTAATTAGATACATAATAATATTAAGTATAAATATGACATCTAATAAAATGGGCGAAACAACTTTTTTCTGTTTGTTATTGCTATTGTTACAGTCGCCTGAGTCACGCTGGTATTATGCTAAACTATGCTACTTAATTTATGCAAACATGCATGTAGTCCATGTTTGTAGATGGCCCATCAAGGGAAGGGTTTATTAACACCAGAAAAATGCATGTTTGCATAGTTTAAGTATCATAATTATGCAAAAAACCAGCGTGACTCAGGCGACCGTAACCATGGTAATAACAGACAGAAAAAAGTTGATTTACCCAAATACACACCTATTTAATTATGTAAAACTAACAATCTAGAACACCTAGATCTACTTGGCACCAATAAATGAATTCTAAAACAAATAATCTAAGATGTGTGCAACATCTAAATACAGAACAAATAAGTGCATGTGCATGCCAATGCCAAACATTTAACTTTACTTGCTGTCCAAAAGCTGCAAATGGTCGTGTCTGGGAAAAATAAAATTATAACATAGTCCATTTGACTTCTTTAAGATGTTTAAGAAAATAATGAAGTGAGGTAATTTTATAAATCCCCATACCATGTGAATTAAACAAAATGTGATATGGGTGAATCAACTTCTATCAGATCTGTTATTGCCATGGTTACAGGTGCCTGAGTCACGCTGGTTTTATGCAAAATTATGCTACTTAATTTATAATCATGCTAACATGCATATAGTCTATGTTTGTAGATGGCCCATCAAGGAAAGGGATTATTAACACCAGAAAAATGCATGTGTGCATAGTTTAAGTATCATAATTATGCATAAAACCAGCATGACTCAGACGACCGTAACCATGGTAATAACAGACAGAAAAAAGTTGATTCACCCCTATACTAATGAAAAAAGGGCCTTAGTGCTAATAGGTGTTGAATTTTGCATGGTTAACCCTTTAATGGGTATTGGCAACATATTTGCCATCATGTAAAAAACAAAACCAAATCAATTTAAAAACATGTAAGGTTCAAAATTGGATACTTTAACAGAGCTGTCAATGGTTAAGCACCTGCTACATTAAAAGTTTTTTCTGAAGCATGAATTAAATTTAAAATATCAATAATTCTACAGCTGTGGTTGTTCCTATTTAAAGTCCTTTTCCAGTTAGTTCTATGATTACTAACTTTGCTTTCTGGTTAATGAAAACGTAACAAAATTAAAAACTACTGTAGAATGAATGACATAACTGAAAAAAGATGGATAACAACAGTGTTAAACTGATTTTATTATTACACAAATTATACCATTCACTATCTACAGAGCTACCATCGCCCACACTGTTGGCTATACATACATTGGAAGACCTTATGCCTATTGCAATAAGGTCCACAGATGTACAGTTAAGAGTGTTGCTGGTTGTACAATTTATCTCCTGTTCCAGTAGCACAAAGAGTCCTTAAAACTGCATAGGTATACATGCATTGATGTGTCCCCGGAAAATAGACTTCTGATAACTTTTCCATAAAGTAGAGAAGTAGTAAAGTCTGTTTATCCTTACTTTTTTTAGTAAATGAGTTTCTAACTTCCAAATACACTTTTTTGCTCCAAAATTGTCATTTTTGCCTATACTGAGATTCTGAGTCAATATTTTAGTGAAAAGTTCATTTTTTCCATAGGATTTTTGCTTTAGGTACCTATACCTTACCTTCAATAAAGAACAGCAGTTGAAAACACAATTAGAAAGGAAAAGAAAAAGTAAGGATAAACAGTCTTTAATTACAAGGCAGTCTTAGCACTTAAATCCCTTTTCCCACTTAGTACTGCAAATAAACTATAATAACTCACCATAGGTACTAGAGAAACATGAGCGCAACAGAAGTTTTCCTTCTTCACTCGGAATTGAAATTGCCTAAATGCCTCCACAAAGGACATGCCTTCTATGTCACCAATAGTCCCACCAAGCTCCACAATACAGACTCTTGGCGGAGTGTTTTCTGCCGTCACTGGGATGTGGGCAACGCGTTGCACCCATTCTTGTATGGCGTCAGTGATATGTGGAATAACTAAGGATGAAAAGGCACTATAAATGGACTACAAAAAAACTTTCTATTCTATAGTATGTACCTGTCACATTCTTCTCTTCTTAAGGTTAACCTTTCACATACAAGGTGGAGTATACCAGACCTCCAAATGTATGGGAACTTCATATAAACATTTTTCACTTCACATGCAGAGAGTTAAGTGGGCATCTTTAATCTCTTCAATTTTCATACACACTATGGCCATTTTTATTTTCGTTGACGAGGTTAGAATGCAGAAGAGTCACAACTTAGTCTATCTTCCTGGCCTTGCCCACCAATGGGCAAGAACGAGGATGGCTTTGTCTGAGTAATAGAATTTTACTTTGCTTGCTTACCCTGAACGGTTTTGCCTAGATAGTCGCCGCGGCGTTCGCGTTCGATCACCTGCTGATAGATCTTCCCAGTAGTTATGTTATTGTCCCGGTGCAAGGTGATGTCTAAGAAGCGCTCGTAGTTGCCAAGATCAAGGTCCACTTCCCCGCCGTCATCCAATACGTAAACTTCACCTACAAAATAAAAATAGAATGCATCCGTTGCAGCGCAGTTTATAGCGAGAGCTCTCTACGACTCCTCTATAGGTTAAAGGACCCACTTACCATGCTCGTATGGGGAGAAAGTGCCTGCGTCGATGTTAATATACGGATCGATCTTAATAGAAGTCACATCGATGCCGCAGCTTTTTAAAATTGTACCAAAAGAACTTGCGATTACACCTTTTCCTACACCACTTATCACTCCTCCGGTAACTAAAATGTATTTCATATCCGACATTGTTGAATTCACACTAAATCATTTGATAACGTGGAAAAGTGATCTACGTCTGAAACGTGCTCCCGTTGTATTAAATTCAATAATGCTAGAAAAAAAACCAATCAAATCAATCGAGCACACCAGTCACACGTGCAGACAAACTTCATGTGTGGTGACATATTTGAAACACTATTTAATACGCCTGCTTATCATACAACCACGATTTTCCGTTAGACTTAAACAGTGTCAGGTCCTAATTGCAATAAAAAACTTTAACTAGATTTTTCATTTTATATATAAATTATTCTTACAACCTTGTGTAATAAAGTGACGAATAGCATAAATGTAAGTTAGTTTATTTCAATAATTTCGATGCAGCAAGTTTAGCACAAGAGGAAAACTTGATTGTTTAATGTAAAGACCTTGAGATTAAAATTGATTTGGACATACCAGTTTACAACAGCATCACGCTTATCTTTTCTATGCCGTCTGTGGCTCTGTGCTGTCATTTACTTACTCACCATTCTGACATTTGTCGTGTTTGGTTAGCGTTCTTTCGTCGAGTGTGATTTTTGTTTGCAATTTATTTGAGTGTTCAGTAAATTGTAGAACGTTCTAGTGTAATTTAAGATGCCAAAGTACTACTGCGATTATTGTGACACGTATTTAACTCACGATTCTCCTAGCGTGAGGAAAACTCATTGTACCGGCAGAAAGCATAAGGACAACGTGAAATTTTACTACCAAAAATGGATGGAGGAGCAAGCCCAACATCTCATAGACGCCACAACTGCTGCATTCAAGGCAGGTAAAATCGCGCAGAACCCATTCGGTGGTAAAGGTGCTGCGATTCCACCGCCATGGGATCCTTCCGTAATGGGCCCAGGAGGGCCGCGGCCGCCCGTGCCGACGCCAGGTGGACCGCCCGGCATGTTGCCGCCGCCAGCTATGGGACCCGGAGGACCGATGGCCCCACACATGATGATGGGACCGCATGGCCCCATGCCTCCTATGATGGGAATGAGGCCGCCAATGATGATGGGCATGGGCCCTATGGGTCCCATGGGCCCTATGGGCCAGATGCGACCACCTTTAATGAATGGCCCTATGAATAAATAGCAAAAGTTAAAAGTGAGTGAAAGACGATAATTCATACCAACAAGCACTAACACCTGTGTACAAAGCATTACTATTTTGATCAATGTTAAAAAAATATGTTTACAGTACAGAATACTTAAAATTATTTAAACAGTGTTTTATTTTGACTGTTTTTTTTCTTTCAACAAATTTGCTTGTATTCTGTGTGATGATTGTCTGATAATAAGCTGAACATAATTATAAAGCCATGTTTCCACTTACTGTTCTGAGCGAGCATTTGTTTGTTCTGGGACAGATGAAAACAGGATTTCACATAGCAAAATGTTTGTTCATCAGCCCGCAAATGAGTGAATGCTCGCTCAGAACACTAAATGAAAATGTGGCTTTACGTTTACAATAGTCCAAATGGTTTTATTATAAATTACAATCTGGTATTTCAACATATATTATTAAGATGAAATGTTTTTAGTTAAATGTTGTATCTAATGTCACATTTCACATCCTTAGCTTGATTTGTACTTTTCTGGAAACATCTAGTAGATTCAACTACATACATACTTGTAAGTTATTATTTAGAGTATCTTTCAATTATATTTGTAAATTAAGTAAAGAGTGTCTTTTTTTTAAATCTGTATCCCTGTAATTTACTAAAGGTATATTAACTATTTCTCGTTATTCTTCTGATTCATAGAAAAGGCAATTTCACACAACTATTGACTAATAGATGATGGCAACATAGGGTATTCTTGAAAGTCTGTGTGCAACTTCTCAAAAGCTGGACTAAGTAAGAAAGTACAGTCCTTTGGTAATGTCCGAGGTCCGGGCAATTCTGTTTGTTTCAGGTCCTATAGCTTTTGGCCCATTTTAATGCTGGGTAAAGATAAAAAAGGTGGATAGGGAATACCTGCAGAATGAAAAATAATACACTCCATTTGAACTTAGAAAACCCATCGGAACTAAGGAAGAGTCGAAAGGCGCATACACAATAAAGCAGGACAGCAGTATTACCTTTCCATGTTCCAAAGGATTTGCTAAGTTCAAATTAAGTGTAATTATCACTCAAAGGCCTACTTTGAAATAATGATCTAATCAACTAACTAGAGTAATTAGTTGATTAGGTCACATTAGGAATGGAATTGTAAAAAAAGTTAACCAGCACAATCATTTAATAAGTTTCTAAACACTCTACGGCATACAGATTTCCTCCTCTGGCGTTGGGTACGCTCTGGCTGATCCACGTCCATTTCCCTTGTAGCTTGTGCATACTCCGTACAGATGGTCATTAGGAGCATAACTAATTCAGTTACGAAGAGCAAGATCATAATAATTGGTATTAAGATGTTAATGACTATATGAGGACTTTCCCTGCGTAGTTTTACCTTATTATTCATCGAGTACTCCTTAGTATTAATAACAATAAGCGAAATTTGGACACATATACAGACAAGAAGTACATAAAATTGGAAAAACCGGGATGGCGCACGCTTAAAAATTTTGGCGAATAGTTGCGTTCCTATGAATATATACACGGCGACAATGCTCATTGGTGATAATACAGCGTGTTCTAATCCCTGTAAAGGGCTAGAAATTTCAATATACAAGTCTATGGAGTTAACTATAATTATCGCTAATTTGATATACAACATGCTTTTTGTTGAAATGTCTTTTTCGTGTACAAAAGGTAGGTTGGTACCATAGACATATAAATTGTTTTATCTGTGGTTGGTACGCTAAGTTGTCATGTTTACCTGCCCATAGCGCGTTGTAGATGTCGCTAGTCCATGAGCAGTATGATCACTTGTGGGTCTACCTATACTTCGTTTTATTTAAGATTAGAATTATCTGTCAAACGGGTGAACAAAGAAGCAGTGGTCGTAAACCTTCCTTCTTCGATTTCGGCCGATACCACTGAATTTTTCGGAACTTATTTATATACATATCATTTGATACTTACCGATAGCTGAACGCATAGTTTTCACATTTATTATTAATTTGTTGGCAAAACTGTATTTAAAAAAGTTATAAGTGTTTTATAAGCAAGATGGCGGCAATTTAGAAAAAAGATATATATTGAAAGTTAAATCGTTTAGTGTTTGGCGGTTTTTAACAAAGTATTATTTTTTATTTGTAACTAATATCGTACCGACTTTACATTTACTGAATTTAATGAAGTTTACAGTCTAAAATTTAACAATATTTGCATATTTAATCTGGCTTACATTACGAGCCCCGATGCATATGTTCCCGTCCAGTTAGACAGTTTTTCGAGATTATCCCGTTCATCCGGGGGAAAAGGTTTAGAGACAAAACCTTCACTATTCAATAGTAAACTAAAGTAGTTTCTTTGAGTATAAAATATTTGGATTTAGTCAATCAGAATAAAAAAAAAACTATTTTACGAGAGGTATTTTTTAAAATTTTTTCAACAATTTTTAATTTTGTAAATAATCAATGAATGTAAAGAACGCCATTAATATTAAAGACGACATGGTACACCTGATGCACTGCGAATTTTGCGTCAAGCTTATAAGCGCGGAATTACGATGGTGAACGAAAATATAATTTAGACACTGGTTTGTTAAAATCGATTTATTAAACAACAAAAGCGTACTTCAGATTGTTGTGTCTCTTGAAATGTAGTACATTAACCATGACTAACGTTCATACAATTTATCATTAGCATAATGTGATCATTTTTAAAATATTCAAATGTAAAAATTGTTTCGAACTAGACGAACTCCACTGCATCGGGGCTCGTATGCACTCCCAATACTTTTAAAAGTCATGCATTTAAGGATTAAAACTATCGGTATAAAAGCGGACACGGTGTCCTACAGACTGAGCAGATAACAATACTAAGACAACCCTACGCATCGGCAACGTCGTTTAGTAATTTGTCGCCATTATAGGCGGTCTGGGACGCTCTAATGTAGTTTGAATTTGGTAACAAATTAGAAAATAAAACTCAGATGACATACATAGTTTTATTCACTGTCAGTGAAAGAGTCCGAGAACTCGGAACCACCAACGTTTATAATATTTTTTCCACAGTGTTATCTATTACATTATCTAATTTCATTTCAAAAACTAATTATATTCTTTTAAAATGTTATATACCGTAGCCAACGATATGCCAGCAGTCTCAGCAGTCTTTTTCACACGTTCCGATTTAGTGGGATATTCCTTTCTATGGCACATTTCTTAATTTGTAAATATTCACCACTATCCGCTTTTCACTGGTAGTCACAGGATTTTGCTTTCATCCATTTTAAATGTGCACCAACAAACAAAATATCTAAATAGATCAACAATTAATAACGAAATTGAACAAAAACGATAACAACAATCTTTAAGTAAGCTAACAGCAATATAAAACACAACCGACTCAACCGACAACAATATGAAGTCGAATGACAGACAGTGACATTTTAAAATTGTGTGAGAACTCTGCCTCTTTAGGTTTTTTAATGTACAACCTTTCCATGAAAAATTGCAAACGCAATTTATTAAAATTATTCTCTTTTCATCTTAGAATATAAATTAACTAACATTATGTTTCTTATTTGTTCACAACACTGAGTAATGTGTATTAATATAGCATGATAATAAATTCGTGATATTTAATAATAATAACTCGTATTTACTGTTCGATCCGCAGAATTTGCCTGTAAAAAAACCTTATATCTCGTTCTGCATAGGTCTTTCTAATGCTAAAAAAAACGAAGTATAACATCTCATGTTTGACAGCAACTCGCAGCCACACATCTCTTTTATATCAATAAAACATAAAACAGACGGGTAGCTGCGAGTTGCTGTCAAGTCAAACACAAGGTATGCTACGGAGCTGTTTTGTTTTTAAGTGTCATAAGTTGACAGATGAGTTATTTACTAGGTGGTACGTACCTACAGAGTATGTTAAGATCTCGCCATCTCGCTAGTTCAAGCATATTTTTGGGAAACCCAATTGGGTATGTCAAGTTTTTTGAAGTGGTGTAAATTATATTTTATTTGGATGATAGGCTTCCTAAGGATCACGAAAAACCAGTTATTTTATTTTTGTAACTATTAATTTATTATTAATATTATTTATAATATTTTTAATTTATGGCTCACAAGCTAAACGACTTTTGCGCTACTGAAAATTAAAAAAAAACACATGATGGTTGTCAAATATGTCACTGTCAAAAATAACTACGTTTTTCAACGGTTTTGTTCGTTCGATTGCATTTGGTGGTTTCAGTGATTTATAGAATATTTTTAACGACCTCAGCACGAATTTTGGACTCTTGATCTTGCCGCACTACTCCATGACCCCTGCACGATATTTTGGACAACGTTTGGATCTTCCTGTGACTACCTACGCTCTGCTTTTTAGACTACGTTTTCTTGCCTTTCTGACGACCCTGGTTTTGACTATTGGACTGCTTCACATACATCTAGATACAATGAATAGTGACTGCAACCGAACCGTGACGGAGTATTACAGAGATATGCTCATGTGCTTCGTACCCAGCTGTAAGAAATACAGACGCGACTTTCCCGACTCAGCTTTTCTATGTGTACCAAAATGTTTACAACCAACTTGGTGTCACGCGTTGGATATAAATTGCCCGAAACGGACCCTATATGTTTGTGAAGAGCATTTCAATGTGAGTGTAGTGACTATTCTATGTATCAAAATTATACTCAATAACACGTTTTTATTGTTATTATACACGTAGTTATTTTTGACAGTGACATATTTGACAACCATCATGTGTTTTTTTTTAATTTTCAGTAGCGCAAAAGTCGTTTAGCTTGTGAGCCATAAATTAAAAATATTATAAATAATATTAATAATAAATTAATAGTTATAAAAATAAAATAACTGGTTTTTCGTGATCCTTAGGAAGCCTATCATCCAAATAAAATATAATTTACACCACTTCAAAAAACTTGACATACCCAATTACTGTAAGCCTCCTATGGCTATAGGTATAACCAGGTATAACCATGCTAGAAGACTTACCGTTATATCAACGTGGCGCTAGCGCCCTCTAGTAATTACGCGACGAGTAATAAATATCCCTCTGTAGTACTCCCTAGGACCACTGCATATTGCACTCATGTGCAACGTAATCAACGCATACTATGCACCAAACAAGCCATCATGAGTGATAAACACTTTATTTTAATTACAACAACTTCTATAAGCAATCTTGGTTATAAGTACAAGGCTATACACTCCGTTCGATCTTAGAAAACTCTTTGGGTTCAAGAAATAGAAGGCTTACAAATCTGACCATCTCCAGTAACACACTAAAATGCAATACAACACATGAAGATAATAATAGTACCTAACCTAACCTACTATTATCTTCATGTGTTCGGATTGGTTTTCCAAAGTCGAACGGAGGTACCTACAGGTACGATTGTGTACGAGCTTTTATGAACATTTTATTGGTGTGTCATCATCATCATCAGCCTATGTTAGTCCACTGCTGGGGCCCGTTTCTCGAACGCTTGTAATACAAGCGGAAGTCCTTATCTAAGTAATAGTGTTAAAAAGATACTTCTACTTGTATTACACGTTACAAGCGTTCGAGAAACGTACTGGACGTAGGCCTCTCCTATTAACTATGCGTATAGACTCATCGGTTCTTGAGTGGTGGCCACGTACCGGAAGGCGTAGCGTGGGTAGGCCCCCCACAAGGTGGACTGATGACCTGGTGAAGGTCGCAGGAGTCCGCTGGATGCGGGTGGCGCAGGACCGGTCTTTGTGGCAATCTTTGGGGGAGGCCTATGTTCAGCAGTGGACGTCTTTCGGCTGATATGATGATGATGATGATGACAGACGCATTAGGAGGTAAATGCCCATAATCACCACGCTGGGCAAGCGGATTGACGATCGCAGTAATGTGTTCACTATGATGACGCTGATCATCATCAGCTTCAGCATTCAGTTCATGCAGCATCAACAGCAGCACAAGATTGATGATGGGCAGCAGCGTCATCATAGTGGAAGTGGACACATTACTGCGATCGTCAATCTGCTAAGCCCAGCGTGGCGATTATGGGCATTTACCTCCTAATGCGTCTATACGCATAATTAATAGGAGAGGCCTACGTCCAGCAGTGGACTAACATAGGCTGATGATGATGATGATGACTAGGGTACCGTACCAAGTTGCAGATTTCTAGTATTAACGGCTTCTGAGCTATGCTGCGGACAGACGGACATGGCGAAACTATAACGGTTCCGTTTTTGCCGAAAGAAAATTAATAAACCCTCGTTAAATATGAAATGTGATACAGTTTGATTCAAACGTTTCCTTGATTCAAACGTTTCCTTGAAGTTACCTACTATGCAAAATCCCTACATCTGCAATACACTACATTTTAAATTCTGGCCAACTATAGACCTTACACAACCGCAATAAGGTATACGTTTGATGATTATTCTATCAAGTTATTGTTAACCCTGGTTATATTATCTGTTAGGAATAGTAAAATACTAGTATAGGATCTATAAATAGGAGTATGAATAAAGGACCATTGTTATAACACGTTTTATTAAAATTGTATCCTAATAACTTCAAAAAGTTTTTAAACACTACTTGAACAGTACTGGTGAAGGTACTCAATAAATACTTAAAATCTAATTTAAAAGTAAGTAGTTGTAAAGTTGAACTATTTACAATACAGTTCATAAAACATTGGCCCCTTAAGACCATACCTATTAACAATTTTTGAGCTTAAAGAACTTATCATCGATGATAAGTTGTCACTGGTAGGCGATACAGTGGTGCCAGCACAAATGGCACTTTAAGCAAATAGACTAGAATAAAGCTTCTATCATTTTTATTGTTGTGTAAAAAAAACTAAGCACCGCTAAGTTTAAAATGCTTTAGTAGAAATATCATAATGCCGTTTCTAAAGTGGTGGGAGAAGTCTTTCCTCGTTCAGGGGACGATTTGCTACGTGAAGAAGCTCCTGCAGTAGGACTCTTGAAGGATGTAAATTTAGGTGGAGAGGATTCGGGTGGAGTGTTGAAGAATTCAGCACGCTTGGCTTGCAGTAATTCTGTTCTGGATAACCCGTGCAGTTTGCCGAAATCGGAATCAATCGGGAACACCCCGTGATCAACTGGCTCTATAAAATCGTTGTCTACTTCTAAAGTATTCTCGTTTATCGGTATCAGATTTCGTCTCGCCCCGAAATGTTGATTAGTGACGATGGGCACTGTTTTAGGGACATTGCTAGGCGAAGTCTCATGTTTTTCTGCCGAACTGTTGGAGTTTTCGTCTTCGTTATTGGCTTCTGGTATCGGTGTAGAGAGGACGTCTGATCTAGGGCTTGAAAATCGCCACTGTGATTTCGGAGAGAGCAGTATTTTGGGTGAACTCTTGTGTTCCTTGATTAAAGCATTAGTTCTGCCAGGTGAGGCTGGTTGAGGTTGAGGTTTTATTATTTTCCTCTGTGTATACGTCTTAGGAGACCCGCTTAGGTCGAGAATATTAATTTTACTTCTATTGGTGGGAGGAGGTTGCAACTCCGTTTTTTCTTTCGATAGCTTCAGCTGTTCTACTGCGGAAAGTTTGTTTGATTTACTTTGCGGATTGAGTGTATTTAGTTTGACACTATGCTGTAGGAGTAGTTTCTTAAAGTCAAGTCTCGATGTTTGAGGCACGGGGCCGTACCTATCGGCACACGTGGTTTCTTGTTTCTGCACAACGTAGCCGCGATTAGGAGGTGCCATGATCTGTTGCCGTTCCGCTGGTGACCAACTGTTTCTATTTCTCGGGTCTCCTAGATAACCGGTCTCTGGATGCCGCTGAGTACCTTTAAGATACAATGATGTTTCAGAATTGACTGGCGACAAGCTGGTCGTTGACAACGCTGGTGATTCTGATCTATCACCGCCGTCTCTTATATTGAGCTTCTTTTTACTTTTATGTATAACCGCATATAGTTCCTCGTTTGTCATGGTTGATTTGACCGGAGATAGTAGTTTCGAAGAGAGATCGACTACGTTTTCTTTGCTGGACGGGGTAGACGATTTGAAAGATCCACTTGTCCGGGGATCTATGGGTGAAATTCGGATTGAGTCGTCATCGGGTGGGATGGGTAGAGAATTTCCTGGCTTTTCAGTCAAACGTGAAGAGGCAGTAGCAACGTTGGGAGGGTAGTTGAACACCGTTCTAGCGTCGGGGATCGGTCGTCGAGCGCTCGGTTCAAGGGTGCTTCGCTTGGGAAGTGTCCAGAACACCGGCTCTTCTCTCACTGGTTGGTTTGCTGGATTCTCGTAATTGACAACTCCGTGTTTACCGCGTAAGTGGGCGGTGTTGTATTTGTACGCGGTGGGATTGATCGTGTTGAATTCTATTCTTTGACCCTTTTGGACTAGATTTAAAGGCGGATTTATGTAGGGCTTGTCAGCACTGGAATGTCGACAGTCTGAAATGTAAAACAATAGGTAATGAGTTGGAGATCGATTTACTTAACCGATTTAACATACTTACAGGTTAACATTTCTCAAAAACATGAATATACTAGTATTTTTTAACAGGCATTAACGTACACTAAATAGATGGCTACAATTTATCAATGCTTTTATAAATATAATATTTATATTTAACGTTACAAAAATATGTAATCATAACACTTGATGCGACTGATATCGTAACGTAATAAGTACATATTACTACTAATCTGGCACCAATCCATACCATTCCCATAAGCCTAGAGCTAGGTAATTTCCATAATATACTATACAGCGGAATGCTACGACAGTGAACAACCATTACTTATGATACAGATTATGACTTGCGTTAATATAACATATTTAGCATGTAATTGTGGAACGTGTTTGAAAACAATGGTAAATTAGTAACGTGAATTTACAGAAGTGCATGGTATTTTATTCTCTCTTACATGTTATGTTTCTCATGGGGTTATAAATGTTATAATTTACAAATTTTACAATGTTAAACAAAGTACCGCATTTCAACTCCGGGTTAGTTGGTGAATGGTGTAGGTATCTGTTAGTGAAGATGTCACTCGTCATGCATAGTAAAACTCATGCCAAAAAAGCAACACAAAACTTTACCTTTGTAGAACTTCGTGTTAAATGTCACAAAGTGGAAGCTATCGCCGTCTGTGCAAGCCATGTGGGATGAGTGCAATTAGAGGGTACTGAGCACCGATTCACAACTCAATTGCGAACCGAGTGGAGAGCCTATTCCGAACACCAAAAATTCGAAGTAACTATCTTTGTCACTTATGTCTCAATTGGAGTGAAAGAGACAGTGTCTTCGAATTTACCTACGCGTTTTGATGTTCGCAATAGGCCCTCAGTAGAGTCGAAAGCTCGGGCAAAGTGGAAGAACTAACCAGATGCGTATTGCTCTCGACGTTGCAGAGATGCGCATCTACACATCGATTTGAATATGAAGAATATTAATACACTTGTCTTTTAAAATGAAAGGAGGCAAAGCAGAACACTTCTGGTAAGGTATAGCCATTTAGAGTGACCTCTTCAGACTGGTAAGAAATCAGAAATCACACATTTTATTTCTACTTTGACCCGGGCGACCGCTCAAGTCAGTCGGTAAGCGATTGAATGACCACCTAATAGGACTTGTTGTTAAGACAGATTTTCGTGTGTTTACAGTTTCATAACGCTCTTCGTTATAAAACGGTAATTAACAACGGTACAAATTAGTTGTGTTACGTTGCATGTGACGGAATCCAATCACGAATGGCCTAGTTTGTTAATTAATTAGTCCCTTTTTAATGGTTAACTGTCCCATAAACTTAATTAATAAAATCGAGTGACTCGTATTTACAAATCAGTGCGAAATAATGAGGTATTGGAAGACGGTTAATTGCTAAAAATCCTGTTTTAAAACTATTTATTTAGTTGATATCAAAAGGTTGTCAAAACAGAACTTTTGTTTCTTAAATTTAGAGCTCAGTGCTGTGCTAGTGAATGAGGTGAGGAGCGGAAGGAGTGAAATCAAATGAAATCAGTGCGTTAATTCACAATGACTCTATAATAAAATTAATTACAAAACACAAAAGACACACAGAATAACACACCATGCACTTACAAAAGGAGAAATTTAAATCGTAACTCTTAAGCTAGAATGGTGCGCTAAACCACCATGCATTCTTTTTGTGTCAACATTTAATAAAAATAATACAGTCCTTAAAACGGTAAATATGATAACATCTAAAAAATTGATAGTAATCTACCTTTTCGTCAAAAATAAAGATTCATATCACAGTATTAACAAGACAAAATCGTTAAAAGGAAGACGAAATTTTAAAATTATTTTAATAGGACGGCATTCAGAATACTTATATATTGCTTAGCTATTTAATTTATTAAACTACACAAATTCATCTAATAATACAATGTTGGCTAGGTACATTGTCCACGATTTATCTAAAAGCGCATTCATTTCCACAAGTACCAACAAAATCAGGTAACAAATAACTTTTAATAAATTCATTTTTAAAATATAAAAGGAAGACTACAGATTCAAGTCTACATACTACCAGATTTCAGTACCATAATCTGATTCGGAAACAGATAAAATACGAGCTCGGTGCATCGAACTATCTACAGGTACAGTGACTTTAGTAGGAGACAACAGGCATGATGGCGGGGAATGTAGTATACAAACATCGTCAGGATCAGAGTCCAAAATAGCACTTAAAATATCTAGAGAGGTATCTCTATTATCAGGAATAAAAGCTACAGAGTGCCTTTTCGGCATCGGAGTTGTGAATGGACTCAAAGCTAGTGCAGACAACTGAGATTCAAAACTATTGTCCACATATGAACTGCTGTTATTAGTGCAATCACAATTTTCAGAGTCGTTTGAAAAACTTCTATGGCTAAGTTTGGGAGAAACGGATGGCGGATAGTTTATTTGTTCACGCAGTAAATCTGCATTAATTTCAGCTTGTATCATTTCTAAAGAATCAACTTTCTTTGCGTTACTGTTAAATGTTTCAAGTTTCAAAAGCTTCTTAATTGGCATTAGAGGTGAATTTGCAAGCTTGTAACTATCACTACGTTTTACCTTGTTATTAATTGATTTTTCACCGCTCGGAGAAACATGAACGCCCTGAGCGTCTCCATTATTGTTAATATTGTTTCTATTAGTAAACATTTTCAGTACTTCTGCTACTTTTCTACCAGATTTGCTAAGTTCATGTCTACATTTGCTATTTTGTAGTATAATTGGTGTTTGAAAATTGGGTACAAAAGGAATTATATCATCATTTATTTCCGGTGACATCCCTAATTGGTCTAAATTAGTGTTAAGTATAGAATGAATCGATTCTTTTTTCGTTGTATTCTTACCTGCTGAATCATCTTTCGTCGGAGACAAGCTGACGCCCTCCGCATCGTGAATATTAACATAAGCCCCAGGTCTAGGAATTACTTCTACTACTCGCGGTAAATCTTGCGGATTTTTAGAAACCGCATGTGGCGGCCGTTGTGTGATTGGAGTAGAAGGTGTTTCGGTAACAGGTGTGGCGGTGATGATGGTGCTTGGTTTAGGAGTTGGGAGAGTCACAAATTCAGTTGTAACTGGTCCATCCGGAACTGTTGGCGCTTTGATAATTACTTTCCCTAGCTGTGGTGATGTGGGTTTGCTTGTGGGTGGAGGGGGTTCGTAAGGGAAGTCCGTCTCGTCATTTATTTGAACAACATCTGCCATTTCTCTCTGAACGACAGCAGTGGTGGCATTTACTTCCTGGACGAATGGTCCTGGCTCAAAAGTTGTATGCGCTCCTTTTCTCCGCTTGAGCGTATCAGATGAGTAAATAACTTGGCCTTGAGAATCTAAAGTTACTTTAGCACCCTTCTTCTGGAATTCTTCTAGTGCAGGCATTGGCGTTTCAAGTAATCCATGTTCTAAGAAATCTTTACTTTCACTTAAACAATTTGGCAACTCATTTAAGGACACATACTCGGTATCCGGTAGTTTTCCCGATAAAACTGTCTGCAAGTTTTTCCTCACAATATCATTGCTTCCATAGATATCTTTGTTAAGGCAAACTTTTTGGTTGTTATTTTTAACATCAGCTATAGTCACGTAATCGCCAGCATCGTAAATATGGTCCGATAAATTACTTTCTTTTGGCACAGGTGATTTTTTATTTGACAACTTAGAAGGAAGTACTCCCTTTAGCTTACACATTAGATTGTTAAAGGGCTTTAGATTTATTTGTGTATGAGGTTTGCTTGATTTAGTCAACTCAGTAATGTGTTTTGGTTCCTTCGGTTTTTCTTCTACAGGTAGGTCTAGCTTAGGTCTACTGTTTGACTTCTTGAATGTACTATCTTTTACTGGCTCTTGCTTTTTACATTCATCAACATCTTTGTTGCTTGTTTCGCTTTCGTCATCGGAATTGGTTGGAGTAATAACACAAAGCGAAGGAATTCTGGAGCTGTTGATTGTTGTTTTATATCTTATTCTTTCTATTCTGTCTGTTCCTTCTAAATCGGAGGATTCCGAGTAATCTTGTTCTGATAAGCTGTTCTTTCCATGAGCACTGGATACAGAATCTTCTATTGGAGAACTAGACGTATTATGACCTGAATCTGGAGAGCTGGTGCCGGTGCTTTTCTTGGCACTTTCAAGCTCAGTTTCTGTATGGATCTCAGCTACGGCTGTCATTTCTCTGTTATTGCCGATATTTCGTGTTATGGTGATTGTAGAAGTTGGCACTTGGTTGATTTCCGGCGACGAATGGTTATAAATTGGTTTGTCAGAATAAGAACGGTTAGGATTGTATCTAAGGCTGCTATATGGAGATTTAGAAAATGAGGAGCTCATACTTCTATCTAAACTTGCATTAGCGCTATGGATGTTGTTACTTCTGCTGCGATTTAATTTTGTTAATGAACTCTTTCGCTCCGGAACTTTAGGTCCGATAACCAAAGATCTGTCGCTTCCAGCTGCCATTAGTGTCGTGCAAACCGTTCCAGCGGAGCTTGTAGTTGTGCTAGTTGACCCTTTTCCAAACAATTCATATTCATTCTCAGCAGTTTGACTGCTAGTCGAATTGGACAGGGCATTACTAGTGTGCATTGGCGTGCTGGGCGAAATTTCTTCTTCTTTCAAAGTCTTTAATCCGGAATCCATATGGAACGAGGTATAGTATCCTTCTGTATCACAAGAAAACTCGGAACTGGTTTCTAAATCCTCGTGTAAATCATGAATAATGTCAGGGGTGAGGGTTCCTTCACTAGTAACGCTGCCAGATCCAGATGTGTTAAGGAACCTCCTCCTACTTATAATTGAGCTAGGTGGGCCATGATGGAAATTAAGTGAGTTGTTAGATGTGGCAGCCGAAGTTGAACTTCTGGGTGGCACTGTGGTGGATGTTATTTCGGATCCTATACTAGTTCGACCCGACTCTGAGCTGGCCGACCAATTGCCGCTTGAAGAATGTGGTTCATCTTTGCCTATTGCTGATCGTCTCTGTCTCCTTTGAGCTGACGTCCCCCGTAATTTGACGCCGACGTTAATTGTTGCCGTTGTTTGTCCCGCAGGCAAACCAATGCTCTTTTCAGAAGAGGAATACGAGGCACATCTTTGATGTGTTCTTCTATCTTCTTCACCCTGGCGTTTCTTACGCATCGTGACTGTTTCTTGAACTTCTTTTTCTTCTGATCTAGTGGGCGATTTTGCGTCTTTCTTATCTAGTTTCATTGAATCTCGGAAGCTATCTCTGCTTGCGCTCGGCGATCTGCCGATCATTTTCAGTCGGCTTTTACCCCATTCCTTAAGAGTATTGAAATGTCCTTTCTTAGTTACGGGATCAATAGGACTCTTCTTAAGAAGGTCGCTAGAGCGCGACCTGACGACAACGCTATCTTCGATTTCTTCAGAAGCCACGGCATTTGATGTATCGCTACGATAAAACAAACCAAGCAAAGCATTAGTCACACGCATAAGGCAACCTATAGTCGTAATACAAAGAACGCTTCTTAGTCTCGTAACATCGGCGTTCTTCAAAGATTTCATTAATCGTGAAGCTGGACAATTAGTGTCCGAGTGCACAATTAATTGGTTGTCCTCGTTTTGAGAACGAAACAATGACAGCCAATGTTACAGTATACACAGAAGCACAAAAAAATATCAAAGATTTGTTAAAAGTGCCGGAGTCTGAACGAACATCGCGTCGTCACAGTGCCGTTATTGTTATGAGAACTTATAATAGATTACATTATCGACGGGGTGATAATTACTATGGGTTTATGTGATGGATAATGTAATTTATTAGTCGGTGTAGGTGCAAACTAGAAGCTTACCCAGCTATAGCCTCTCTAAGCTCTTTCTGATCAGTGCCGGATATGGTGTTGCGTCTTTTACCGCGGGGTTTGCGCGTGCGCGTGCGGCGCTTCACCGTATCCGTCTCGCCGCCTGTCGCCGCCGGCTCCAGCGTCAGCGACTTGCGCGAGCTGCACATGCGGTCGAAGAACTTGCCCGACGTGTCGATCGCGACCATCTCTGGGGGGAATCTGGAAGTACATCACACGTCATGTACAGTGTCAACAATCCCTTCAGTGCGATGAATAGATAAATATTTTTTTTACTACAGATGGTCCCTTTTTTAGGCTCTAGTGCGAGAAATGGGTCATTTTACGTCAGGTTCAAAACTTCGGAGGGCCATCTGTACTAAAAAACGTCGTACGAGACACGTTCAAAAACGAAATTCGTAATTCGTGTCGATTTAAAACACGACCGATAACACTCCCTATCGGTCGTGTTTTAAAACATCGCCACTCGTTTCGAATTTTATGTTTTTCGCACTTGTGTCGTAATATACTATTGTGACATTAAAGATCTTGATTCTTGAACTTGAACTTCGTATTACTTATGGTTTGATTATTACATTCGTAGCGCCTATAGTGATGTTTAAAACAAACGATGGGTGTTTATATCAAGGGACAGTATTGTCATTAATTTTCCTCATTGCAGGACAGTAGAATAACGCTAAACAAAGATAATCAACTTTATAAGAGTAGGTATCAGTAATCGCGATAAAATTGGCGTAAGTATTTCAACGAAGTATAGTGTTTAAAGTAAGTAAGTACCAATACCAAGTAGTTGGTCTTAATTCCTGAGAGAGGTACCTGTAAGGGATCCCTAATACAGATAAGCTGGTAACTACTTACTCGAATTATGTGGGTGATGTGTTATTATGACCGTTTTCTAAGAAGTAATCGCAATATCGTCTTCGTTCCAATTTTATTACGATAAGAAGGTTATATTTTGCGAGGCACTGATGCGTTTTTTAGGGATAAGCTACTCAAATGATTAAAAATGGCAAAATCCTTTATTTTATAATAGCTAATTTTTTAACAGCAATAAATTTTCCTGTTTTGGCAAAGAGTTTAGTCCGGTATGTTCTAAATAGAGCTTTCCAAATCTAGGTATAGATAAATTAGATAACAGGCGGTGAAGTCGTAAAAATGCACCAGATCGCAGCTGTATAAAATATGGGATCTGGAACTCTAAACTTAGGTACTGAATACCTTAAAACCACCCAACCATGGTCTAATACTGCAGTATGGTCCAACATTTCAGCTCCTAAATAAGCATAAGTACTAATCTTCGTTTTGGTTTTGTCCAAGATTTTTTTATTATTATACTGAGGAGTTTCTGCCTATGAATAGCACGATTAATATAACAATTCCACCTTTCCACCTAATTTTTATTTTATTTTATGTTGAATGTGACGACTCTCAGCTTCTTCAGGTCCGGGCAACCTATAGTCGATGGATTTTACATTATCGAGCTCTGTATTCGCATGGACTGGATGCGTCCGGCAGCGTTGCCCCGTCTCCCAAGGCCACTATTAAGGATTTCCGTAGCTGTATAAAGACGTGTGTGTAAAGAGCTATGCTCGGGATCACCCTGCGAGACCGGATCAGGAATGAAGAGATCCATAAGCGGACGATGGTTAACAACATAGCATATCGGGTAAGCAAGCTGAAGTGCCAATGGGCAGGCCACATTTCTCGAAGAACCGATGGCCATTGGGGCAAGGGTGCTCGAGGTGAGACCACGTACTGGCAAACTCATCGTGGGCGTCCACCCGCTAGGTGATCAGACAACCTGGCTAGAGTAGCGGGGACACGTTGGATGCTCGTCGCATCCATCCGGCCAAAGTGGAAGTCTATTGAGGAGGCCTATGTCCAGCAATGGACGTCCAATGGCTGAAATGATTATGAATGATGATAAAGAGGTTGTAGCCTTAATTGTATACTCACTTGGAAGCGATGACTCTCAGCTGTTCTTCAGGGCTGGGCAACCTGTGGTCGATGGGCTCGTCGTCGCCCGAGCCGCATTCGGACAGCTCATCGGGAGTCAACGTCACAGAGCTCTGTATTCGCATGGACGCGTCCGGCAGCGCTGTCACGTCGCCCACGGCCTCTTTTGACGTCCATTTCCGAAGGTGCTCGACCACTGAGGGCTGAAATGTTTGAGATATATCGTCAACAGTTTGGAATAAATTCGTATCTTGTACTTTCATGAGTGAGTTACATAATTATGTAGAGTAACTGCGTAAAGTTCAGTTTAGTAGAATTTTTTTCAAAGTAATTTTTTGGATGTGTTCTTCTAATGATAGTTATCTTCCTATCAGTAAGTAGGTCATCTAAAAGACCTCGACAAAAGTGAATCTCCTTTTTAAATATTTTTTTGTAGAATATTATCAGAACATCGTACAGACCTACGTACCTATTTGTGAAAAGGAATAATATAAGGATTGGTCGCTGCAACGTCATAAGTAAACAACTGTGTCGCGTCAGTTTTTATCTTAGCTTATCTGTCTACCTAATTTAATATGAACATAGAGATAACAGAAAGTGACCAAATAAAACGAGTTATCGCTAATGAAAGCACTTAAAAGGAAACTTACGTACACCTTTCATGTAGGTACCATAACGTACCATAACTACAAACACGTGCATTAATATGTGGCAGACAGGACTTTCAATATTCACGAGGTCACAATTTAATTCACGCGCTTTTGGGATTCCTAAATTGAAGGCTCTACAATTCTCAAATCTTTTCGACGGTACCTACGTACCATAACTACAAACACGTGCCATAATATGCGACGAATTTAGCAACATTTTAATTATTTCTATAGTGTGGCAGGACTTTCAATATTCACGAGGTCACAATTTAATTCACGCGCTTTTGGGATTCCTAAATTGAAGACTCTACAATTCTCAAATCTTTTTGACGGATTTTCCGTACAACGTTTGCCCTAATCGCATTGTATCATTTTCCCCCTACCATTGGTTTTAACTTACAACGTGCGTTTCAATCTCCACATCGACCTTCTGGTAGATCCTCCGTCTTTTGGAGCTGAGCACTGGTGTGCAAAGGAGGTAGGGGGAATGTTGGGAGTCCTTGCGGAGCTGGTCGAGGATGGAGGCGGAGAGACGGTCCGTGGTCGCCTTCTCGTACAGGTTGCGTAAGCTGGTCGGCCTGAAATGTGCAAGTGGTTTATACGATCAGGTTCAACCTTTGACCGCCATTGTCGATAGCGGAAAAGCCAACGAGAGCTGCCACTGACAGCTACTCGTAGATACAGATAAAGACTTACGCAAATTACAAACCTGAAACGATCTTCACATTCGTGCGTGACGTTGGTGATGTCACCAACTGATCATATATCCGTAAAAAATAAGTATTTCCATCAGCGTTAGTAGTTCAAAGGATTAAGAATTAATACACAGCAGTACCTAAAGTATGTAGCTAAGGTTATCTATACCGCTTGACTGCGCTGCATTGCAAACAGTAGCAAGATTCGCAAGTAAGCACGCGATGTTGCTTTTGATTTGCATGTTCAGTAAAAAAAACTTTAATTGGTCAATGATAAAAACCTTTCCTTTTTGTAGATTGGCATATTATCTTTTTATATTTTGATTCTATTACTTAGCTGTGGTCTTTCACCTTGGTTTTTTCATTGCACCTACTGGCTATCAGTTTTTAAAAGGACTATTTAATTTTCTTTGTCGTAACGAACTAACTATCCTAAATTGTATGTTCAGCTCAGGTTAACAGAATACTTTCAAAATAAACTTGTTTAGTATTCTCAATTTTCACGCTCAAATTCCAGAATGGAAAGGAAAACTTCGAATTCATCAAAAATGCAGTCAAACGAGACGAGACTCGTTGCGGTCATACCACATCGGTCCACAATTCCACATCACTTGAGGGATTTCCCAAAAATATGCGATGCGGGTAAAAAAATAGGTGTTGTTTTTTATACTTAATAATGCAAATTTTACCTTGTATCAGGTGTGAACAATTCCTTTTTGAGGGGATGGCTCGCCGTGTAGTGAACTTTGCGCAGCGCAAAGTTTGACAGGCTTCCCTCCGCTGTAACAACGAAAAAAATACAAATAAGCAACTGAAACGATATTTCTTGCAAACAGAGTTTCTTTTGAACACGACGCTTGTAACCCAAATAAAGTTTGAAATAAGAAAAGTGTCTAAAATATCGGTCCCGAGTTCTTAGACATTCGCAGTCGCGTTACTAAAACGGGTTATCTTTTAAATGATGTAGATAATAAAAGCGGCGGAGTTATCTCTAAGAGAAATATGGTTTTAATATCTTTAACGAAGAAATACTCGCTTATAATCAGACATTGTTCCAACATGGAGGAAATAGGGATTATTAGTCACAAGTTTAAATGGCAGGGTGTAATAAAGGTGAAACTGACTAATCACTGACCATTATTTAGCCCTCAGGTTTATCGGGATTTATGTTTCCTACTGCGGTAGATCATTTCACATCCTCTGCTTGGCTAACTGTTTAATACTTTCTCCAGTTTATGCAACTTGGTTTTTAATACGTAAGCTAAGTGATAGTATCCTACCAATTATTACGTCCAATAAGATTTATGTATAAGAATAATTTATGGACCTTTTTAGGAGAAAACACTAATGCAATATATGTATTTTTAAAGACGTGTATTGTAACTGATTGGGAAATAAAATAAATAAAGTAATATCATGTCTCAAATAACCTCTAATTATCACGATATGTATAGAGTAGTAATTGATGGCATTTAACACACATTGTTAACCGACAATGGGGCTCTATAACTCTTCGGAAGAAGTTAGAGGTGATCAATCAAATACGCAATCAACCACGAAATGGTTCCTACGTGTGTTGCTTGTGTGATGTAATATTAGATTACAGTAATACGTTTAACAAAATGGAAAGCTGTATAGATTTCATCTGCAATTGGTATAAAAAAAACGTTAATGGACTCATACCGGACACTAAACAAGTAGCTAATAATTGAGACTGAAATTACTTGAAATAAAATTTCATAAAACGGAAATCATCTTTCAATTTATTATACGTTGAAGTAAAATCCCGGATAAAACAGTTTATAAAATGTACAAAAAATATATAGTCAACAGGATATGGCTGGTATTAGATTTGTACGACATAAATTAATAAGGTACTTAGTTAAATCATAATTTACATATAGCGTCATAAAGAGTTTAATTATGGGTATTATTACTCTTCCTCTCTAGAGACGTAGCGGCAAAAATCTTCCTCCAGATGCATAAATAACTGATAGCTCTATAGCGTCATCGTTGTAACTGGAATCGAAATAAGATGTCTACATTTCTATTTCACATATGTATAAAAGTGTCTTTATTTTACAACTCCAAGTCATTTGGCAAGTAAAACATTACCAGAGAATAACTTTACATATGAGTACAACGCGTTAGGAATGTGACGGAGGCAGTCTAAGTCTCTGATAAGCGGAGTCAAACGTGCTTAGAGTTATAGCAATAAAAGATTTTACAGCAGCGACATAAATCAAGCTTGGTAGTCGGTAGTAAGCTGTAATAGTCGTATAAGTGTAGGATTAGGAAGCTTGTCTAGCTTAGTGGTATAAAAATACATTTAAGCCGTGTTGAAATCGATGCTATTTAATATCTTTTTGAATGATTCATATCTTTTTTACAGCTCAGGGTCGAATAGCCTAATTAACCTCGTTGTTAAATAAAGGAAATACGTTGAAATCTTTAATTATTATAGCTATCTTGTCTTTGAACTCTAGCTTAATGGATATTTAAAAACCCGTTCTCAATTCAACTACTGTGACGAAGGTGGAAGGTGTCAGAGTTGTGATAATTGTGACGAGTGATATTAGTAAACTCGCAAAAACAAACGAACAAACATGCTAAGAAAAAAATCGTGTGAAGTTGGAGTAGTTAAGCCCGGAATCAAACAAGAATAATGTTTATGCATAAGAGCAAAGGTAGAACAAGCTAGTAGGAGCGCCTATCTAATGCAATCAACTCAGGGAACTATCTTGATGATCTTTACAAATGAACTTATATAAATGTTAAGTGTTAAACATTAGGAAATAATGCCACATAGCTATAGGCAGTACCTGCAACAATTCATAATTGAATGCCGGATTATAGACGTTTCATGGGTAGGAACTATAAACGTTATATTTAGACTCGTGCATTTTTCAGTTACTGGAATGATGGAATGAATGGAAATGGGAAGCAGGTACTTGTTCTTCATTTAAATCAATATGTTTTGTATTCCGGCTATCAGAGTATAATTGGATTCTCCGAATTAACCGATTAAATTGAGCCAAACTACGTCGTACATAGGCGACTGGATTCCGAAGTCCCGAACCCGAGCCTCTCGAGCCCTTTTGTTCTAATTGAATAGAAGTCCCAGACGTTCATCTATTTACGACAAGCATGGCTGTATTCGCATGCGGTCAGTGCAATAATGCGCATTCCGCGCTTGGCATAAATTTCCGTTGGCGTTAAAATACGCTGGACATTGGACGTTGGACAAAACGCAACTGCGTTTAGAGCGATAGGTGCTGGAATAATAGTAAAAATTCATAGTACAGTAGGACGCTAGACTAACTTGGTTTCCAATAGGCTACTTGACTCATATCAAATTTAGTGCAAAAAATTATTATTTTCTGTAGTATTTATTGAAAAGATCAATATTTTTCGATTACGGTGTATTAAAAGTGTTTGATGGGTACATATTTTTTATTGAAAAATTTGTTTTATTTTTTTTTAATTTCGTTCTCTGAAAACGGTGTCGGCCATGATATGATGTCATAGGATTTTAAACTAACTTCATGTCAAACCTTATACGAGTGAAATTCGCCATGGACATATAGACATGTAGCTTTGCTGTGACATTGACATAACGTAAGCGACATGTCAAATGTTTGTTTTAGGTTTGAGTGACGTCACACCACAGATAATCTAAGCATTAACATGGCTAGTATCGTTTTCGCGCGGTAACGAAAGTTTAAATTTTAAGTTATAATTTTGCGGTTTTCTAGGTCGTGAAAAAATATATTTATATTTTTTTCCGTTAATCTGATATTGATTAATAATATACGACAAACTTTAAAAATGGGTCAAGTAGCCTATTGGGATGAAAGGTTAGGTGACAGTTGCATTCGTAAAAATCCTGCTACAAGAAAAGTCTTGGCAATGATGCGTTCAGGTCGCTGCTCACTAGACCGTAGCATACATGATGAAAAAAAAAATATTTGTATGGAGACGGTGTTGGCCGGTGCCGGAACGTCCTAGTGGGCATAGTCTTATACTTTTCAATACAAAGAATAGTTTTTTGTCTGATACGTTCATGGTACGGTCTAGTGGGCAGAGACCTAAACTCTTTGAAAAAATGCGGTGGAAATATTGTACTTCCCAATTTTACTTCTCAGAAAACAGTTTTATCGTTATGATTCTTCAATTTTCTTTGCTGATTTACGCCGTGTGCTGAGCAAACAAAACAATGAAAGGATAAAGACGTTTAAATCTTCACAGGTCCACAGTCAATTGAATTTCGCCCTATAATGGTTGCAAATGGAATTCCTCTGTGAATGGCGCGCTAAGGGTACTGCCCTCAGGAAACTAGTTCCAAATAAAACAGATAGCGATATTGAATAGTGTGGCTCAGAGCCGCACAAGTGGAGCCATTGTGGGACGGCCTTGGCTCCTGGGACGCAGCAGCTACGTGGGTGGCGACGCAGACCCTTACCACGGAATCGTGGATGTCCTAACAAGTCTTCGTACCAAGTTTGCGAGTATTTCTTGATTGGCATTAGAAGGACGCTAGCAATTTCACATCGAAAATCCACTTCTGGTTTCAGCAAAAGAACATGTATTTGCAAGTTGTGTTAGCACTGATGATAACTGGACAAATGGTTTTTGATATTTTTATGTGGTACAGTATCTTTGATAAATTAAATATTACCTACCTCATGTCCTCTCATGTGCTATAAAATGTTATCACAAAAGTACTGATGTTGTAATGTACGCAACAGTGAAACGAAATTAATATTGCACTATAAGTGATACAAATGCATTCACATTCATACCCACGCGTTGACCAGAACATAAAAAGCTAATACTTGTAGCTAGTAAATTCACCTTCATTAAGTTAACTCGTTCCATATTTTAAAATGTTATGAGAGCTAGAAATGTTATTAGTTCTGTTTTGTCGTTTTGATTACAAACTCATAGTTGGTTGCGTTGAGGGTTTTTGTATGCTGAATATTGATCGGGTAATCCATTGCCTGCGGCAGGCGAAGGCCTATGGGTCACGACTTTGAAAAGGCCTCGCAAGGTCGCTGCATGGTATGTGCGCATGTGCTTGTGTGCAATTTGTACTGGAACAAGTTCTTGCTTGCTTATCCCTTAGGATATTACACATCACGATTTACTTTTTTTCGCTACTAGAATTATTGGTTGGTTTGTGTTGAAGAAAATGGTTAGTTCTGACAGTGGAATTTTTAAGTTAATTAAGATTGAAAAGAAAGTTAGTTAAGAACATTGCTTTCAAAATCGGCTCACAGAAAACCTGAAGTGAATAAAATACTTTTCCCTCTTCAATAAGAGATAAAGAGTCGGCGAACTCTGAGAAGTAATTCGCACGCAATCGACCGTAGCAATTTATGGCTTGGGAACTTGCGAAAATATTCCTAGCCCACCAAACGAGGTTACTTGAGTCACTGCTGCGTAGAAGAAAGGGATTTATAGAGGAACGAACTCAGCGTTTCAGCTACAGCTTTATTTTGCTTTCTATGATTCATTGAGGATACTTTACCGTTTCTTCTTAGAGATTGTCCTAGTCATGATAATATGGGACATAAGCGAGTAAGTCGAAGTAGATAAGGAAAATTGTATCTCATTAGTGGCGAATAAATCTTCATCCCAATCGTGCTGGATTATGTGCTTACCTAAAGACTGCTACTGTTACATTATTATCATTGATCAGTTAATTACGAGCAGCGCATACTTGCTTATTGTCTTTTAGGATTCCTGGCTACGCCGAATTTTGAAAATAGAAATAAAGATAACTATAGATGTAATTAACTTTTCGTAGAAATTGATTATCTATCAATCAGGCAATTCATGCATCTGAAGCCGATTGTATCTTACTTTAATAACGAATTCTAAACCGCAGTGTGATAACGGGTTAATGTTTTATCTGGCTAACTTCTTGAAGACGTAAATTCATGGTGTGAGGATACCTTTTTCTTCCTTATCGTGAAGCTTGTCTGTTCGGCATCCACTTACTTGGCTAAATGAATTGAAATATGTATGTAGTTATGTACATATGTATGTATGTACATACTATGTTGTCGAGTTGGGGGAGCATTAGCATTTTGATGAACACTGAGAGCGAAGCTTTAGACTAAGTTTATATCACTATTGTTATTAGGATTTCCATAACACTAACGTATATTACGGGTAAGTACTATTTCGGACCATATTGAATATTGCATGCGTGCTCTCTTTGACAGTCGTATCGAGACCGAGGAAGCACGTTTATGTAAAATAATTCAAATTGAGAAGTATTATGTAAATTGTATTAAAACCGAAGAGATTTTATCTATAAAGAGTTATTGCAATGTTTTGAAAATATCAGACCACCTTTAAGATAAATTGACCAAGATTATTATTGTTTTATCATCACTCCTCCCTTTGAGATAAGTCATTCGTTGTAATAAGACGTGGTGGTGTGACCATCACACGTCGCTTGCAAACTTTATAACCATTCACGGTATTAGAAATGTAATGAATGTGAATGTACAGCACATGAGTCATTTAATGCAACTCCATCTATTTCGAGATCGTCTGGGAATCACAACAAATGCCGTCGGCCCCGGCTCATTTGTCGCGGCGTAAATCTTTGCCTTTCAATCAGTTAGTGACGTCTAGAAGGGAATTTCAAAATGTCCTGCTGGGAATGCAGACAGCAGGTGCAGTTAAAAGCGATCCAAAAAGGCATTGTTACGAAGCGTCGAACAATGTAATTTGTTACGTTAAAGTACTTTACCTCATTTAGGTGTGCTTCAGTGACTTTTGATGTTGGTGGCTCCATTTTATCTGTATTTTAATGCATCTTTTATTTCTGGCGACTGAATGCATTTGCGTTCAAAATGCACATTAGATCTTAGGACCATTTTGCTGGAAATTCATTCCACTAATTAAAAATCCGGCCTGTAATAATTTTTTACAGTAGCGTCTATCACTGACAAAATTCAGGAAAATAGCCTACGATGTCATGAGACGAAACAAAGAGCACATGACAAGGGACGTCGTGGAAATCGAAAAATCAAAAAGAGATCCGGTCGTCGACCGACGACCTGGATGGGAAGGGAACCATTTCCAATCACCAAGATTTTGAACTCAAAATTGCACAAAAACACCCAGAATAGGTCTACTTCTAGTTCTAGAAAGACTGACCCAATAGATAAGGGAAATGGGTCCAGGAAAAGAAGGAATATGTGATTTTATATTTTAACAATGCACTGGTAGGTACAGTACATTCAGGTTCCCAGTATAAAACTGAAATTTACTTAATTAATAATAATATAACTAAATCTGCTCATGAATGAGTTGCAGCAGTAAAACACAGCAAATTTCTCCAAAGGGCCTCCACGTGTTGGATCTATATCTCCGCGCAAGCCTATCAAAAAACCGGGATTCACGGGCTTACACGTGATTCTCAAGGAGATACAAATATAACGAACTTGAACACTTTTTGCCACGACTCGCCGAGCAGCTTAAGGCCAGCTTGATTATTGAAATTAGAATATGTGTATGCGCATAGTGTAAGTGTAAGTATGTAGCAGTGTTTTGGACTATATCAAGACAATAACCATGAATACTTGCTGCAAGCATCTTATTCGAAAAATCTGTAAGTTCTTGAGACACGTCTCTCTAAGAGATCGCCAAGATAGACGTAAACAGATGCTTTGCATGATGCAGTAACAATCCCTCATAAATATTGTTTTCGCTTGTCGTCGATTCAGCGACAAATAATAAGGCATTCACTTGTTTTGCTAGGAGAGGAAGGCTTCATGAATTGCTGATATCAGCTCTATTTTAAGTCCATCTTTGAAACGATATTGCATAAATTTTCAGTAAACAATGTGTACTTAATTTAGAAGATTAAGGCTTTGGCCTGAAGTTTAAGGTTCGATTAAGATGTTGTCTATCGTCCGTAAGATACACAAGAGGGTGTGTATTGAGGTTCATAGGTTGACAAAATGTTTCAATCCTGAAATCATGTAGGTAGGTACTTATTTTCTCTAGTATTACAAAACTTATGGGATGATCAAGAGGGGGAATATTGTCATCAATAGATGTTTAATACTCATGAAGAAATGTAACTTAGCAACATAGTTTTTTAATGATTTGATGAGTATTATCAGTCATAAAAAAATTACATTTGAATTTACAATATGTATCACATAAATCCCACTTATCTTAATATTTTGGATGAGAAGCGGAGCATGCACGTGAGTAATTACGCTGCCGAAATTATTAAATTAAGTCAATTACACACCGGAGGGTACAATGATTTATTTCCAAAGTTGCCCGTAAATGTCGTATTAAATTGTTTACCATAAATGTTTATTTCGTGTGCCTAATAGACCTATTCTGACAAAGATGTATCCTTGTTTGGCAAACAAAATGTAAATTAAGGCAAAAAATTATGCGAATGTCGCCGACTATGGTGGGGTCGGCGATATTTCTTACAATGGACGTAAAGCTAAAAGTTGAAGGCGTGTAGCGGCCTATTATTATGACCGAAGGCGAAGGGTCGGGGGTTGAGAGGATGAATATCGTTGGTCACATGTGACTGTCACACGGGAGGCTTGAGCCGACATTGTGGACCTTTTAGTTAAGTACCACAACTCCCATTTCGCTTAGAAAGGGCCCTATTATCGGGAGAATGGCCGCTAAATTTTCAATAGAAACGTATTTATGCGACTAATTATAACTTTTGCCATAACGTTGAGGACAGTAGTCGTTTGGGATTACAACGTAACTTACGGTCTCGCGTCTTGAAGTCGACTAATAGACGACATCATAATTTAGAGTACGCAATAGGGTATTTATTTACCACTATGGGGTTGGCATACCCCCGAGTTTACAAATGCCTATTACGTAGGTACTCCTTTCAGTCGTCTGCCGCCAATGCTGCATCCAAAAATTCAGTCAAGTCGAAGATCCCAAACCAATTATGATGTCATATTACCAAAGAAAAATACCAACGTCCGAGGAGAAAATCGAAATCAAAATTGTTTCAACAAAATAATTTGATTAATGCGAACTTATCGATTCCCAAACTTGTAAGTCCTGTAACTCGAGTTGCAGCAATGCGAAGCTACCCTAACACATGTCACGAAAAGCACCGAATTGATCGCTGCAGTGTTTGTTAAATAAGTAGGAATTACTAGCAGGCAATAAAGCCGACATTTTTATTGTCCGGAAGATTTACTGCGGGACACTATCAACACGTATGGGGCGTTAAATCAGGACACAAGTGTCCTTACAGAGCCTCTTACAACCTAATGCGAATCGTCGAATGGGAGTTCTTAAGGTGACAAACCGGTGAATTTCAGTAGGGAGCTAAGAATAAAAACAAATAACTTAAGAATATTTTAACGATAAACATGTCTTAATTGCGTAAACTTGCGTTTAATATTAGCCTGATGTTTTGGGCATGACGTTGCACACAAATTACC
>JALPQI010015537.1:0-31736 GCA_025490895.1 Thaumatotibia leucotreta | reverse complement strand
TATAGACTGATGATGTGATGTGATGTGATTATAAGCTAAGTAGCTCACAAATGAATTATAAGAGTTACTACGGATATGATGAAGTAAAACAATAATATATTTTCTGCCTTTCGGCCGCCATCAGCACTTTGCAGGCCGCTGCGCTAAACTAAGTTGCCGCCGGCTCCGTTGAGCAGCAAAATAGTACACACACCTCGGCCGTTAAATGGGAAAGCCTCGGATCACATGTTTGTCGGCCTCGGCTTCGCCTCGGCCTACAATTACACGACATCCAAGACATTTCCCACTTAAACGGCCTTGGCATGTAATCTACTATTGACACGTAAATCATACAAATTAGGAATGAAATGCAACAAAATGCATTAAAAGTGCTTCCTTTCACGTGTCACAAGCACATTTCCTGGGCTATTTTATATCAGAAAAGTGTTTATACGGAAAACAATCCGACTATCCTGAATACGAACTGAATTGAACTTTAAGCGAGTACACGTAAGGACTTTATTATGTGCAGATATATTTTGGTGTCCATCGCTTACATTGGACTTCACTTAGATGTGAGTTGTTAAAAGTTTGATTCATAATTCCAGATTTTTCATAAAAATGGCTTGTGTTTATTTTCAGACGGTTATATTTTAGAAAGGTTGGAGAAAATATAGTGATTGTGAACCGTGTTTGTTAGGTTTTGTTACCTACATAATGTATTTATCTTATTATAAAAGGTGTCCCAAATATAATGCAAGATTTGAAATCGATGAAAGATACTTCTTTCTTGTTTGTCTTTTTATTTTTTGATTGAATCAGAAATTACAAAGAATATGGTTTAGTAGGTATAGTAAAGTATGCTGAGAAATTACTTTGAAAGCTTTGCTGTGACATAGCACGCCATGTTCAAATTTTCTATGCAATTCGTACAAAATCGTTGCTGCAGAGTGGAATCCCTTTCTTCAAACCATGGGTGATCGAGAGCTTACCGACATAGATCGTTGACTATAAATAACCCCATAAAAAAAACAATTATGTTAATAAATCGCAATATTTGGGATTCACTGAAATAAAGGGATAACGGCCGGAAAATGGGGTCAAAACCGTTTTTACACGACTGCCAAAAGGAGAGTATATGTGTTCAGCCCCTATGTATGTTTCATATTTTCTTTAAACGCGCAGATCTTCGCGACCGCTTAACCGTTTTTATTGGTGTAAGGTATCATTAGAATCCTCGTGACGTCGCGGGTAACATAGGATATGTGACGTCACGTTAATATCAATATGGCGGCCCAATAATTCAATATTATCTAACCAAAAAAAATAATTATGAAAGAAATCTATCGAGTCTGGTATCAAAATGAAGAGCTTTAAACAACGATTACGAATATGTATATAACTTATATGTTTGTTACTTATTCTAGAAAAGCCAGATACATTAAAATACAATTAAAGCGCAAAGAATAATATGTCATCTAAATGATATGATTTGGGTATCAAATTAAAGCATTTTGTATGGCGATTGCAAATATATATACAAGTTATATGTTTAAGTATATGTTAGAAGAGAAAACTCGAAATGTTCTACATCGCACTATTGAAGTTTTTCTTCAATGCCTAATCCGTGACAGGACTGTCACCCTTGACACATCTTCTTGAACGCTAAGAAGTGTGTATGAAACAGATAGATTGTATGTACGCGCTTGTGGTCAAGGGGTAAATTGCACGGCTGCTACGCAGCGGTCGTGGGTTCAATCCCCGGCTCGTAACCGATGAGTTTTTCAAATAAAACTTATATATGATATATCGTTTGATATACAGTACCGGTCAAAAGTTTAAGTTCACTCCATGATTTTGATACAAAATAGACTTTCGGGCGATATTTTTTTGGGAGCTAGTTAATATTAATTTCCCATAGAATCTGAACAATTTTATACATTGGATCCGATAATAATTAATAGGCAAGTGAAGTTGTCATATTTTGATGACGACATGACTACCAAAAGCTGCCACAGCTGCCTCAGTTGTCTGAACTGTTCGAAAGTAACGGTTAATTAATAAGAATTAGCTCAATAATCAGTCATAATTATATTGGTAAAGAATTGAATTGAATTGAGTTGGAAACAAGTGTCGACTTAAATGCTGGAAAAATGATAGCCCAAACAGTCGATTTCGTATCAAAATCTTGGTGTGAACTTAACATTTTAGTCCAGTAGGTTTATGATGGTACCGTGTTTAATCGTATGTCGTTGTTGCCGTCAGGTTCTAACAAGTATATAAGTGTGAAAGTGATGCGTAGAGCGATAAATAGATAAAACGGGACCATCATAAGCCACCAGTACAGTACAAAAAGTGCTTTACGGTGAAGGAAAACATCGTGAGGGAACTTGCATACATCTGCGAAGAAATTCAAGGATGTAAGTATGAGAAGTTCCCAACAAGTATTAGGCCAGCGTTGCCGAGAATGGCCAGAACGATTTCGGCTTAATATCGTCTCACCTAATTATAGTAGAGGTCCAAATGGAAAAAATTGTGCGCTGTGAGTTACAGTTTTGTAATTTTTACCAGAGCTAGAGGGTGTAAAAATAAATATTTTTAGATGTGGAGGGAAAACCAATTCCCCCCCTGAACTAGGGGGGAGGGGGGTGAATGTGCAAACGGAAGGGTTATGTTTAAAAATTTTTCGTCTAATATTTAAGCCTACTATTCATTGTTTGGTATCATTTCCATATAAAACAGACACGGGGAATTCATTTTTGATAGTAAACATGTGGATTTTCATATACAAAAAAATAATTATTGGTATAAAGGTAAAATAATCACACTTTTTATTTTGATTGTTGCGTTATATAAGTATTATCAAATAAATATATGAAACTAAAAAAAATACTAAAAGATAGCATATTTATTGTAGTTTTTAAAAACATATACTTTTTGAAACTTTCTATTCAAAAATAAGTTGTAAAAAAATTGCACCTGTTGCGTACCTCGAATAAAAAAGGCACGTTGCTTTGACTTATTGTTGACAGTACGTTTCTACTGCGAGAATTTAGCGATTTTGCGTAAACAAAATACTCCATAATGTATGTTAGGACAAATTGCATCAACCTGGGTTAACCAAGCAATCCGGGTTAAACGTTTATTACACACGGAATTTGATAATTGATAAATTTCTTATGAAGTAAGTGACTGACCCGGCACTATACAGAGGATATCCGAGACATCAGCCTATGTGATATTAGAATGGCTCTTGAACAGCTCAAAAATAACAGCTAGGGCGTCTGGGGAAGACGGAATTAAAGCTGAGCATCTGAAGCCAGGTGGTAAACCAATCCTTATGGCCCTTCAGAAGTTGTTCAACTCCGGAAGGGAGAACGCCTTAGGCATGGAACAGAAGAATGGTGGTACTGTTCTTGAAAAAAGGTGACAACGCCTTATTGAAGAATTACCGATCCACCTCACTTCCGAGCCATATTTATAAGATGTTTTCGAGAGTCATTACGAATCGTCTTGCAGGCAGGCTTGATGACTTCCAGCCTCTCGAACAAGCCGGTTTCCGAATTGGCGTTTCGTAAATGTTATACAGAAGACCGAGGAATAGGTATAACCTGCCCCTCTATTTAGCGTTTTAGCGTTAGTGGACTACGATAAGGGGGGTTATTAGTACGTCATGGTAACCCCAAGGCGTTCGATTTGATCGAAACTCTGGGCAGTACTACAGTATCTTTAACGGTACCAAGTAGACTACCGCTATGTCGAAATGTTGAGGTGTTTGTACGAAAGCGCCACTATGTCAATCCGACTCCAAGACCAGAGCTTGAAGCATATTATACTGCAGCGGGGAGTCAGGCAAGGAGGTGTCATCTCCCCTAATCTGTTTACCGCTGCACTGGAAGATGTCTTTAAGACTGGACTGGAAAAGGTGAGTATTAACATAAACAGCGAGTACCTCACTCACCTTTGATTCGCTGATGATACGGTGGTCTTGGCTGAGACCTTGGAAGATTTCAGTACGATGCTCGCTGACCTCAGTAGCGCCTTCGAGCGAGTTCGTCTTAGGATGAACATGGATAAGACGAAAACTCCCGTTACAATCGGAGACTAAACTCGAAGGTGTAGACGACTATAAAATACCTAGGACAAACTACTCAGTTAGGTAGGTCCAACTTTGAGTAAGAGGTCAATCATCGAATCCGACTAGGTTGGACAGCGTATGGGAAGCTACGACACATCTTTTCGTCCAATATTCCGCAGTTCTTGAAGACAAAAATATTTGATCAGTGTGGCAACACACACTGATCAAAGATTTAAAAGAGTCATGACATAAGGTACTGAAACGTTGTCGCTTAGAATGGGCCTGATAAGAAAGCTTAAAGTCACCCACAGGGCAATGGAGGGGGCTATGGTGGGAGTCTCTCTGCGAGGTCGTGTTAGAGATGAGACGATCCGCAGCAGAACCAAAGTATAGCTCGATAGCTCTCCGAATCACTAAACTAAAGTGGCAGTGGGCGGGGCACATTGCACGTAGAACCGATGGCCAATGCGGCGGCCTCACAGGTGGAAGGCACAGCGTGGGTAGGCCCCCACAAGGTGGACAGTGAAGGTCTCAGGAGTCCGCTGGATGCGAGTGGCGCAGGACAGGTCATTGTGGCAATCTTTGGGGGAGTCCTATGTTCAGCAGTGGACGTCTTTCGGCTGATATGGTAATAATGATGATTTATGAAGTAAACGTTTAACAATTGATTGTCAAATTCCATATGATATAAACTTTTAACGTGGGTGAACTGGGTTAGTTGTTTAGTCCCGGTTAGTGTAAATTACCTTTATACTTGTAAAAATGATTACCTACCCATTCCGATTCATATGATCAGATACTATATATCATACATGTGATCAGATAGACCAGATATATAATATACACACGGTATACAATAATCGATAAAATCTAAAAATAGAATCTGAACAAATAAAATTCTTAATAATCTTAGGTTATTTAAAAAAAGAAGATCAGAAAATATTCAATTTACTTTCATATCAATAAATATTTACAATTGTAATATGAACAATAATATGTAAGTACAAAAATATGTATAATCTATGAGCAGTTGCCGGCACAAAAATCTCTTTTTGAGATTACGCGGAGGTTTTTGTTGGGGGTAGGTACGCGTCAGGTATTTTTTTTTTCAGTGAATTTTTGTATGATAGACTAGAAAATGTGTATTTTTTTAAAAACTGCAATAAATATGCTATCTTACACTATTTTTTTAAATTGGATAAATTTGTTTTTAAACGGTTTTTATTAACTTCACCGCGTATCAACTGTCGTCGATGCTTCAAATCTTGTGATCGATTTTTCGACCACTTCTACTGGACCGAAATCAATAAAAGGAACTCTTATCAAGTCCCCATGACAATGCAAGATTATAATATTTGTATCGTTGTATCCTCAAAGCCTGATGCTGCAGACGTACTGCTTACCTTAACCAAGAGTGTTAGACACGTGAAAATGAAAGTATAGCATGTTTGGCATAATCAAATACTAACAGCCTGATCTTGACTTCCAACTCCTCAGTCCTGATGCTGCAGTACTGCCCACAATAACCGCAAGGTTTATTTTTTATAGATATCTTGATTTAAAAGAAGTTCTTTACATGTATAGAGTAGAAACATGCGAATTTAATACAAACGTCCAACTCCTCAAGTCTGATACTCCAGTGTTACTGCCTGCCACAACCGCTAGGTTTAGCGAAATGTAGATTTTGAAGTACTGCTTTAGATATTTGGTAGAAACATACGGATTTCATTATCATCATCATCATCATCATATCAGCCGTAAGACATTCACTGGTGAATATAGGCCTCCCCCAAAGATTGCCACAAGGACCAGCCCTGTGCCACCCGCATCCAGCGACCTTCACCTACCCACCGGGGCCTACCCACGCTGCGCCTTTCAGTACGTGACCGGCACTCGACAACCTTACCGCCCCAACGGCCATCGGTACCTACAACGGCCTGCGGCCCTCCAGCTGATAGAGTGACAGCGTGAGTGGATCGCGTAGGGCGAGCCGTCGGGCCTGTGGTCCTCCAGCTGATAGATTGACAGCGTGAGTGGATCGCGTAGAGAGAGCCGTCGGGCCTGCGGCCCTCCAGCTGATAGAGTGATAGCGTGAGTCGATCGTGTAGCGTAGGGCGAGCCGTCAGGCCTTCGGCCCTCCAGCTGATAGAGTGACAGCGTGAGTGGATCGTGTAGAGCGAGCCGTCGGGCCTGCGCCCCCCAGCTGATAGAGTGACAGCGTGAGTGGATCGCGTAGCGTAGGGCGAGCCGTCGAGCCTGCGGCCCTCCAGCTGATAGAGTGACAGCGTGAGTGGATCGCGTAGCGTAGGGCGAGCCGTCGGGCCTGCGGCCCTCCAGCTGATAGAGTGACAGCGTGAGTGGGTCGCGTAGCGTAGGGCGAGCCGTCAGGCCTTCGGCCCTCCAGCTGATAGAGTGACAGCGTGAGTGGATCGTGTAGAGCGAGCCGTCGGGCCTGCGCCCCCCAGCTGATAGAGTGCCAGCGTGAGTGGATCGCGTAGCGTAGGGCGAGCCGTCGAGCCTGCGGCCCTCCAGCTGATAGAGTGACAGCGTGAGTGGATCGCGTAGCGTAGGGCGAGCCGTCGGGCCTGCGGCCCTCCAGCTGATAGAGTGACAGCGTGAGTAGATCGCGTAGCGTAGGGCGAGCCGTCGGGCCTTCGGCCCTCCAGCTGATAGAGTGACAGCGTGAGTGGATCGCGTATAGCGAGCCGTCGGGCCTGTGGCCCTCTGGCTGATAGACTCGCAGCGTGAGTGGCTAGCGTAGGGCGGGCCGTCGGGCCTGCGGCCCTCCAGCTGATAGAGTGACAGCGTGAGTGGATCACGTAGCGTAGGGCGAGCCGTCGGGCCTTCGGCCCTTTAGCTGATAGAGTAACAGCGTTAGTGGATCGCGTAGAGCGAGCCGTCGGGCCTGCGGCCCTCCAGCTGATAGAGTGACAGCGTCAGTGGATGACCTGTGGATCACGTAGCGTAGGGCGAGCCGTCGGGCCTTCGGCCCTCCAGCTGATAGAGTGACAGCTTGAGTGGATCGCGTAGCGTAGGGCGAGCCGTCGAGCCTGCGGCCCTCCAGCTGATAGAGTGACAGCGTCAGTGGATCACGTAGCGTAGGGCGAGCCGCCGGGCCTTCGGCCCTTTAGCTGATAGAGTAACAGCGTTAGTGGATCGCGTAGAGCGAGCCGTCGGGCCTGCGGCCCTCCAGCTGATAGAGTGACAGCGTGAGTGGATGACCTGTTTATCACGTAGCGTAGAGCGAGCCGTCGGGCCCTCGACCCTCCAGCTGATAGAGTGACAGCGTGAGTGGATCGCGTAGCGTAGGGCGAGCCGTCGGGCCTGCGACCCTCCAGCTGATAGAGTGACAGCGTGAGTGGAGCGCGTAGCGTAGGGCGAGCCGTCGGGCCTTCGGTCCTCCAGCTGATAGAGTGACAGCGTGAGTGGTTCGCGTAGAGCGAGCCGTCGGGCCTGCAGCCCTCCAGCTGATAGAGTGACAGCGTGAGTGAATCGCGTAGAGCGAGCTGTCGCGCCTGCTGCCCTCCGGCTGATAGAGTGACAGCGTGAGTGGAGCGCGTAGCGTAGGGCGAGCCGTCGGGCCTTCGGTCCTCCAGCTGATAGAGTGACAGCGTGAGTGGATCGCGTAGAGCGAGCCGTCGGGCCTGCAGCCCTCCAGCTGATAGAGTGACAGCGTGAGTGAATCGCGTAGAGCGAGCTGTCGCGCCTGCTGCCCTCCGGCTGATAGAGTGACAGCGTGAGTGGAGCGCGTAGCGTAGGGCGAGCCGTCGGGCCTTCGGCCCTCCAGCTTATAGAGTGACAGCGTGAGTGGATCGCGTAGAGCGAGCCGTCGGGCCTGCAGCCCTCCAGCTGATAGAGTGACAGCGTGAGTGAATCGCGTAGAGCGAGCTGTCGCGCCTGCTGCCCTCCGGCTGATAGACTCGCCGCGTGAGTGGCTCGCGTAGGGCGGGCCGTCGGGCCTGCGGCCCTGCAGCTGATAGAATGACAGCGTAAGTGGTTCGCGTAGGGCGAGCTGTCGGGCCTGCGGCCCTCCAGCTGATACAGTCACAGCGTGAGTGGTTTGCGAAGGGGGGGCCGCCGGGCCTGCGGCCCTCCTGCTGATAGAGTGACAGCGTGAGTGGTTCGCGTAGGGCGAGCCGTCAGCCCTGCGCCCCTTCAGCTGATAGACTGACAGCGTGAGTGGATGGAGTAGGGTGAGCCGCCGGGCCTGCGGCCCTCCAGCTGATAGTGACAGCGTGAGTGGGTCACGTAGGGCGAGCCGTCGGGCCTGCGGCCCTCCGGTTGATAAGACTGACAGCGCAGGTGGTTTGTGTAGGACGACATGCACTCAGACCTGCGGTCCTCGAATTGATAGACAGAGTCAGTCCCTCCGGTTCACGTAGTGCGTGCCATATAGTGCCGTCGAGCCTATGGCCCTCCGGTTGATAGACTGCATGGATTGACCCTTTGGGCCCTCGGTTCGCGTCAGACTTTCCGTCAGACCTGCGGTCCTCCGGTTGGTCGACTGACAGTATGAGTTTATATTTTATAGTCTCGAAATTCGATTTGTGCAATGTGTACAATATAAAAAAATTAACTTGATTTTCTCAATAAACCAAATTGATTGATATATTCCTTATTGTCAGATCTTTGTTATCTAAGGTATTGTATGAATAACACGTCTATTTGAGACACTTCGCGCATTCAAGCTGACATTTTTTTAGCGTCGGTTTCTAAAAATATCTATTCAGCAGGGATTCTCTTCTCGTTACACATAAAATAATTTCCATTACATTTACATATGTTATACTTATGTGTCGTGATTAAAGCGCGAGAGTTAAACGATAGCATGCATAATTGTATTGCATATTACAAACAACATCTTTGGTCTACAATAAGTAGGTATAGTATCGGAAATTAACTTAACAATTGCACTAAAAACTTCAAAATAAAATAAGTAAAAAAAGTTTTAAGTTAAACGGTTTTTATTGCACCAAAAACTAGAGAATTAAAATTTGTTGTAACTAACCGTAGATGCTACTTTGTGTAGATTAGTCACGTGAAACTATTATCACTGTAGTCTTCCCAAGTCGGACACTGAAAGCCACGTTTAGCCTCTATGTCAGTGGATTAAGCGTTACCTAATCGGAAACTTTTATTAAACTAAAATAAAAACGTGGGGCGTTATTATAAAGAAACATACAAGTTCAAAATATGTAATTGTAGCTTTAATTTCGCAATGAATCATCCATCTGTTCCAAAACTTCTACAGAGGTAAATAATTCTTATCAAGGTCAGAACAAAACTTATTCCTTTATTGCTGTTTTGATTTCTATGTGTGTTCTTAAATAATTATAGTGACTAAATCACAATTGGGTACGCCCCACGTTTTTATTTCAGTTTGGTAAAAGTTTCCGATTAGGTAACGCTTAATCCACTGACATAGAGGCTAAACGTGGCTTTCAGTGTCCGACTTGGGAAGACTACAGTGATAATAGTTTCACGTGACTAATCTACACAAAGTAGCATCTACGGTTAGTTACAACAAATTTTAATTCTCTAGTTTTTGGTGCAATAAAAACCGTTTAACTTAAAACTTTTTTTACTTATTTTTTTAATACTTATATGACGCTTAAATTAAAATAAAAACGGTAACTTTTTTACTTTTACTCCAAAAAAATTACGTTTTTATATGAAATTGCTCATGTTTATGATAAAAAATGGATTTTCCAGGTTCGTTTTACTCGAAAATGATACCAAACAATGCATAGTAGGCCTTATTAATTAGTAAAAAAATATTAAACGCAACCCTTCCGCATGCACATTCACCCCCCCTCCCCCCGCGCTCAGGGGGGGAATTGGTTTTCCCTCCACATCTAAAAACAACTAATTTGAGACCCTCTAGCTCTGGTTAAAATTACAAAACTGTAACTCGCAGCGCACAATTTTTCTCAACTTTGTATGGACCGTGACCCTTACTATTATGCTACGAAAAACATGCAATAATGACCTTATAGCGCACTTAATATTCTTTCGTTAAAGGGTAAAATCATGTCAGCAAACTTTGTAATTGAAAATAAAAACGCGTAATTCAAAAGGCAGTAGGCCCGCTATCTAAGTTTTTCATACAAATCGCAAGTCGTGTTACAAAGCTGCAATTTTAGTATATTATATAGGCCCTATAAGGACGTACAAAAATGTATATTACAAGAAATACAAAAAAATAATTTCGGCATAAGACGAAAAAAACTGAAAAATTATTGGACTTCTTTTACTTTTTGACGTTTAATTAAGAAACTATTATCTTTTTGATACTATTTGCTACAAAACTTAAAAAGAATATTAAATTTGAAAGGATTTGAGCTACCGTGCATTACTCTAAATTATATAGATTTAGAAATACGACATTTCAAAATGTGCCCTTCATTAAGTTAAGAAAATAAATGCATGTTTTGAAGCCTCGTATACCCCCAACTATAAGACTTACAGTAATTGTTATCGGCTCAATTTGTTCCAAATTTAATGTAGTTGTTATCTACAATTATTTTTTTTTCTTAGCGCGAACGTTTTGCCAATATTTAGTGAATAGCTTTAACGTAACCTAAAATTTGTTTAATTTTTGATAAAAGGGCACTTTATGAAATGTCGTATCTCAAAATATATATAGCTTACGGTGATGCAACGTAGCTCAAATCCTTTCAAATTTAATGTTCTTTCTTAGTTTTATAGCAATTAGTATCAAAAAGATAATAGATTTTTAGTTAAACGTCAAAAACTAAAAAAAGTCCGGTTTTTTTTTCCGTTTTTTACGTCCTATGCCCAAACTATTATTTTGTTTTTCTTTTAATATGCATTTTCGTATATATCTATAAGGCCTTCATAATATAACAAAATTGCAGCTTTGCAACTCGACTTCCGAATTGTATGAAAAACTTAGATAGCGGGCCACCAGCCTTATGAATACGCGTTTATACTTTCAACTGCAAAGTTCACTGACCTAATTTTACCCTTAAATTAAAGAATATTAAGTGCGCTATAAAGTCATTATGGCATGTTTTTCGTAGCATAATTAGGTGAGGCGATATTAAGCCGAAAATGTTAGCAAAACACAAAATTTTATCTAGTTTACAAAAAGGAGTACTTTTTAAAGTCTCGAATCTCTGAAACTATAAGACCTACGGTAATGCATGTTGGCTCAACTTGTTGGAAATTTATTAGTCTTTAAACGTTTAATAACATATGACATCAAAAACGTAAGGTTTTTTAAATAAAAATCAGAAACTAAAAAATGGCCGTAAATTTCGCAGTTTTTCACGTACTAACCAGCTAGCACAACTTTTTTTTGCTTGCAAAATGTGGTTTTATACTGCCCTGTGGTGTCTAAATAACGTACCAAAAATGCAGCGATACTACTTGATTTGCGAGTTTAGGGTAAAATTATGTACGATTTGACCGTACTATAATATTGTTCTGTGTGTGAGGGCAAGGCATTATTTCTGTATTTATTTCTTCCTCCTTGGTCGTGGGTGTCTATATCTATTTAATTTAAGTAGAATACTTATATGATACGTGAGACCTCGTCGACTATACTATTTTTTCTACATAATTCAACACAAACCCAAACACATTCATGTCCCAGATAAAACATTCCTTTACGCCATTCATTCGGATCATAATCGTCATTACTTGCCATCCAGCGTAACTAGACATCTCTCATTGTATTCAACACAAGAATACGAAATCCCATGGAAGTTTCGTCCTTTCCGAGTTCCTGAAGCTATACCATGAGTGCAGTACTATGCTTCGTTATTAACGTGCGTTTACTTTCTATCCATCTCGCTCGTACTTGCGTAACATTTTCGCAAATACGGTACCCGTATGACTTGACAAGTAGCGGCTATATTAGCGCTGACTCGAGATGAAGCAGTCTATCGCGCTCGCATGACATACTGTTTACTATAGTCAATTTTTAAATTTACACATATGAGTATTGGCAATCTCAACGACGATATATTATCAGAGCGGCCAGAGTGCTATAAATAAGCAGCAGGCCTAGCCTTGATGCCATTCTACAATCGTAAACGATTAACGATAAATCACGTGACACGTGAATAATTTATGAAAATAGTCATGTGAAAAGATTCGTACGAATTTGTCATTCTCATACATTTATTACTTACCACTTATCGTATACAATTGCAGATCGTTAGAGTGTGTAAATCTAATACGGGCGATAAATAAAGCCTATTAAATTTAATAATTCGTTTGTATTCAAAATTAATATAATCGGTAAGTAGGAAGTTTTCATGATTTACTTAAGTATTGTTAACTATCGCAAATATTGTATAGGTATATTATCAGCCTTGATCTGAGCTTCATCGTAACTGACTAGATGAAACCTCCATAATTCATAATATTCGGAACTAAATGTCGACTTTTCGGGACCAAAAAGATACACGGCTCTTGAAAACCTGGTTGTCTGTATGAACTTGTAGCTATATTTGGCTCGCTCCCAACAAAACAGTGTTGCCACAACACAATTTATTGTACGGAAAGTAAAGTACCGTCATTTATCCAGTAATTTGATATGATTGTTGGTGAGAAGTTGACGACATTCGTCGCTATTAGTCGGGTTGATGAAATGCTGGAAAGTAGGACTCGTTTATTACTTTGAAACGGAATATTAAATATAAGTACAGTCGTGTTGTTTCAACCCTGCGATAATCTCCTAATTATAAGTGAATGCAGCCTAAATTGATAGTTATTTAAGTGTTGTAATGGTGGGCAGTAACGGAAACGCCCAATGTCATCAATACTTTTATTCGGGTTATTCTTATAGGTATAGATACATTAACTGTGCATTCATAACTGGAACTTCCTAGCTACGTTAAGTCGTACAGTGGGTGGCAAGGTTGAACCCTCCACTGCCGATACAAATTACCAAGGGACAGTCTGTGTACCTATCGCCAAGGCACTAGCTAAGACCTAGGGTGAATATGGGAGAAGACTGCTAGGACGCTATCGAACTCCCAGACTCAGTGAGACTTGCCAGAGGACAGAGGGATGTACCTGTCGCTAAGGCAGTCGCTAGCTAAGTGAAGAATTACGGCGCGGGCGTCGGCTTTTATACCCTGCGCTCTGGATTCGTGCGCGGTCGGATATCTTCGGCGGCCTCTTGATGAGATGGACGAATGTGCGAGCGAGAAAGTATTCGAGTCCGCGCGCCGCGCGTGTTTCTAAGAAATCTGTATTGTTACAGTGTCAATTATTCTGAGTTAATTGGAGACATTTTCTCGGTTGTTTGGTTATCTACATAGTGAAAGTCGCTCAGCGTCTACTATCCTGTCACTTTTGCTTCACGACCCAGATGTCACCCCATACAGGGTGTTCGTTCCGATTTGCGTTAAATTAGACAGTTGGGACATTAATAGAAGTTGTCTGCTATATCGGCTTATGGAAAATTCGATTTTTTTTTGTTTTCATACATAATAAATGAAATTGTAAGTGTGAGAGAACCTTAAGAATTAAATAAAAGTTAATAGACATCTGCGTTCTGCATCTCTAGTGACTGACTGCACATGTCAAAATAAGTAACATTAGAATGTAATAAAGGTTGCAATACACTTGTTCAGTCATTAAACTATTTTTTTTTAATAACTCAATAAATAAAATAAAATAAAATAAATAAATAAAGTTATAGCATATGAAGAAAAACACCCTGTATATGTATATTCGGTTTGACCAAAAATTACGAAACGACTAGCTAAGCAAAAGTCAGCCTAGTTGGTAATGACCCTGCCTACGAAGCTGGAGGTTTCGGGTTCGAATCCCGGCGAGGGCATTATTTGTGTATTTATTTATCACAAACATTTGTTCCTTGGTCATGGCTTTATGTATATGTCTATCTAATATATCGTCGCCTAGTACTCACATCACAAGCCTTAATTGAGCTTCCCGTGGGACTAGCTTGATTTGTGTAAGATGTCCCAAGATATTTATTTATTTAAGCAAAACATTATTGAATTAATAATAAAAAAACCTAATATTAAAGCTTTTTGGCCGAAGCAATCTTGCTAAGGCTACAGTTTAAATCTCCCTTAATGACTCTTGGGACTTGCTTTCAATTTATTTTACAGTGCATTAATTTGATTTTAAAACATTCCGTTTTAGGGTTCCGTATGACGTAGAATTTCAAAGAAACGCTGTTCGGCCAATTCGTCCTTGGGCATTTCTTCGAGCGTTTCAACCGCCGTAACTTCGGTGGCAATATTATTACCCGATTTTCGGGTTTGGTTATATTGGTAGTCGTCAACAATGTCTACCGATATATTCAAAAGTTCTTGCATCTCTCACGGAATTTGCGTGACAAAGCTACTACCGAAGTCACGGCGGTTGAAACGCTCGGAGAAATGCCCCCTTATTTCTCTTATTAGGGCATTTCTCGTTATAACCGCTGTGACTTCGGCAGCCTTATCACATTAATCCCGTGGATTTTGGATATCTTGGTAGACGTAGTTGATAACTACCGAGATATTCAAAATATCTCATACCTACATAATATTTTGGATATCTCACTCATTATACTCACGGAAATCTAGTAATAAAATAATGTTGCCACCGAAGTCACGGCGGTTGAAACGCTCAAGGAAACAATTTTCAAATCTCCAAATACACAATTACACATTTTTTCTCACTGATACCTTACAAATGTGTTTATATATGAACAAAACTGGAAATCATGAACACATCCGCACCGGTCAGTATGCAAGACCGTATTTTTTCTCGATTTTCATTTCTTTCCATGGGAGACCTTATATTTATTATATATTTTGATATTTATAGCTTTAGGTATCATCTATATATTGCATATCTATATTATTATTACCAAGTACTCATATTTTGTTAATGTATTTAAGTATGAACTCTACACATCCCGCACCATTCATGTTTTTCTAATTGTCCTGTAGATTGACTGGTAGAGAATGCCTTATGGCATGAAGTCCGCCTGTCGTATCTGTATTTTTTACTTTGCAATAAAGTTTAAAATAATAATAATAAGCAGCAGGTGTAGAACACAGCAAATTTCTCCAAAGGGCCTTTACGTGTTGGATCTGTATCCCCGCGAAAGCCTATCAAAAAACCGGGATTTGTAAGCCCGTGATTCCCAAGGAGATACAAATAATAATAAACCTCATTCAAAAAGACCATCTTAACAAGTTCCTCACAGTTTGTATCACGACCCCAATGTCACCCTGTATACGCTGTGTGTGGGGTTATTAGTCACTTAGCAAACACCGTGTAAAGGTTTCACAAAACTAACAGCAAAGTCAATGACCACAATATCTCATATATTAACTGGATGTATTTGGGCAATCGAGAGGTACTTGTTCACATATGACTCACATGCGCGATTTTCTTGCTCACACTAAAAGAGTGTGATAAGAATGGATGTTAGGATGTTTACGTCAGAACAGGGAAGTTGAGCAATTTCAGCCACATACTGTTATGAGTTTCCGCAAGTGCTAGTAAGATATGTGTCCTGTGAAAGAAATGATATGAAAAGAAGGAAAATTGAAATATTTTACAAGCATATTTAAATATTTATCTAACGGGTTACTCGCGTAATTTAAGTCGATAATTGCTCGACATGTTTCGATCCATTTAGAGGATTTAGAGGAGGAGGAGGAGGAGAAGGAGGTTTAATGGATCGAAACATGTCGAGCAATTATCGGATCAAAATTACGGGAGTAACCCGTTTGATAAATATTGAAATATGTTTGAGTCTCACGTTAGTTATAACTAACTCTAAAATATTTTACAAGCTTTTATTTAGTTTCACATTTCCCTACGTTGGTTTGCTCGTCTCTAAAATGTGAACGGTTTTAGTAAAACTTGACATTTTATCAATCGATATAACACGATACTCATATTTCTAATATTTTATATGTGATGGTGATGACGTAGGTTGAAAGGCCGTGAAAAGAACCGGAGGCCTATTTCCCCAAAGCTTGTATTGTGGAAGTATTTATCTAATTAATGGTGACAAAAAGAGTTTTCTACTTGTATTACAAGTTACGAGCTTTTGAGAAATATACTCCCATTTCTAATAATAGTGTCATTAATAAGATAAGGGGCCTATTTCTCAAAAGCTTGTAACTTGTAATACAAGTGGAAATCCTTATCTAATTAATAGTGTCAAAAAGAGACTTCCACTTGTATTACAAGTTACAAGCTTTCGAGAAACGGGCCTAAGGACTTCCGCTTGTATTACAAGTTTTCGAGAAATGGGCGTCTGGGGCCTATTTCTCGTACCTTATTAGACTAGTAATATTAGTCCATGGGCTAATATTTTTTAAAAGTTTACAAATTTGCGTTTCTCGAAGCCACTCTAATAAAATATTAGTTATTAGTTACCAACTAATAAATATTAGCTAATATTATTAGCCCTAATTTGGTTTTGGTTTCTCGAATACAAAGAAAAATATCTACACTTGTAAAATACACTCATAAAGCTATTAGTCGCCGAAGCTTGGTAAAAAATATTAGTCCAAATTATTAGCGTGTTACTTTTACAGTTAACCAAAGAAAATTATAAAATGTGGACGGATTCGGATGAGAAATCATTAAAATTGTTAATTTCTTCCATTTTTACGTTTATCTATTTAGGTTAACGTATCCGAAAAGCTTCCAAATAAAATATCTTTGACTTCCAATATATTCCTCAAAACCATCAACTTCATATCCATTCTTAATAAATTTAGGTATTTGATTTTAACTAAACAAATGCTCTTTACCGCCAATGATTTTTTTTTATATGTAATTAAGGCATGGGTAATACCCCAATCAGCCAAGCTGGACTAATATTTTTTATTAGTGTACCAATATTAGTTACTAGTCTAATAATTATTTTCGAGAAACAGAAAATATTAGGACTTGTAAAATTTTCACTAGTAACTAATAACTAATATACTTGTAAACTAATAGTTACGAGAAATAGGCCCCTGGTGTATAACTTTTTATTAATTATTTTTCAATATCTACGCTGTCACTGAATTCCATGGTGCAAACTTCGACTATTTGGCGATTTTCAGTTTTATTGTTTCTTAGCTAAAGTTACCTGGTAATGTTGCTTGAAATAATATTGCATCACATCATGGCCATCTGCCATCTGTTTAACATTGTTCCAATAAAATTACGAGAAAACTTGTATAATCTCTTTGGAGATGTGTTCTAGGATTCGGCGATGTGTTATTCAGTGACAGTTTTATTATGTCTTCTCTTATCTCGGCTACTTGCTAATGTTGTTATTGCTTGTTTCGATTACAAAAAACTTGTTAGTACATAGTTAAAGTCCTTTAATGAAAATAAAATTAACCGTCACAATTTTAGTGTTTTAAAATAAAATTTTGTTTAACAATTTTTGAGAGCGAAAAAGGACAACAAATTAAAATATTGGCGTGTATTGTTGATCGGTCACAGAAAATTTGAATTCGTCGCCTTTTGTACTGCCAAAAGTTGTTATACAAAAAATTTATAACACAAAAATTATGATGTTAAATTTCGTTTTCATTAAAAGCCTTTAACCATGTACAAAAATTTTGCAACCAACCCAATTAACTACATATCACTGAACAACCAAGGTTTGCCCTTCGAAGCGATCAAAATACAGCATCGATCTAGTATTACCTACTCAATTTCAAAAGGTTGTTCTTGATTGATCGGGTCGCAGGTCTAGAATTCACGAAATAAGAAATCTGAGCTTTTTCTGTAATGCGCCCTAAAGATTTATCATGTATCGTAGTCTGACTGCCGAAATGTGAGACATCGCCACTCACGGTTCTGGTTGGTTCCACTTGATTTCTTTTATTTTCGTTACGAGTGCTATCTTCGATAATGTTATTCTGGTTGCTTTGGAGGACAGTCTGCTCATCGGCATTATAATAAGTGGTTTCTCTCTGACGTTTTAGATATGTATTGATTTAAACTTTCACGATTAATACTCATATTTTAAATACAAACGATCTTAATCGAGTAAATTTACGTTTAATGATATCCTGACACCCGTGGTCGCAGGCAGGTTTTTAGATATGTCTTGTTGTCTACTTAGAAACTTGACAATGGCGACCTACCCGCTAAATATTCACCCCCTAACACTTACTGTTCTGGAGGTCTTCTTAAACTTGTTCTCAGAGACACAAGCTCGATAACTGACAGGAACAGTCCAGTTTTATTTATTCCTAGGGCTTCCAATCGTGAGCCAGGCTACAATTTTGACAATACGCCGTTATTGCTTTTGCTGCGATTGGGATGTTCTGATGAAAATGAACAAAATAATTTTCGAAACAACGGGGCTTTAATTATGTCGATTTGACCTTCAGATCTGATACAAATAAACGTTTTAGAATTATAAGTAATTTATAACTAACGTGAGACTCAAAAATATTTAAATATTTATCAAACGGGTTACTCACGTAATCAGTGTAGACGAGCTCTCTGTCACTCTTTCATATTAGTCCGACAAAGACAGATAGCTGGCTTTCGTTTACGATTGACGATTGAACGTTAGCGATTGGCAACTTGTCTAAGCACCCATGTAATACATATAATTATCATCAAATAGGTAACCGAAACCTCTCAGATTTCCACTAGAAATCTGTAAACTACTGAAACCATTAAATTAATGCAAAAGGCATTATGGCTTACTAATGGCTTCTAGTAAAACTTTTATTATCAAACTTGGTACCCGAAAATAACCAAGCATAACCTAAAAACTTATGTCACCGCACTCAAAGACATTCACAGACTAAAGAGCTAACGTTTCAACAACGATTTAGAGAGCACTTTACTTAGAACCAGGGGCGTAAAACACCTTTTACTGTCCAACTTTCCTTCCTTAATCCAACTACGTGCTGTCGCCGTCAGAAATATCTAAACAGCTAGATTACTCACAAATATCAACGCAAGCCTCTATTGTTATGGAGTTAAAGTGCATGTTTACATATTTTTGAGTGCCGTGGCCGTGGCCACTTAGATGTATCTGATGGCGACGGTGCTAAAGTATTGTTAATCCAGCTAATCGCTATGTATGGTTAGTACACACAATTTTGCTGGAATTGTATCATTTGAGAAGGTTAAGGACACAGTTTTAATCCAGACTCGTACTAGTTGTACATAAAGGTGCATTTAGACCAAACGAGTGTTCGCTCATTCTATCCCCCACTCTACAAAATTCGTACGTTACACAAAACGTGATTCGTCGAAATTCATTGAATTCCTAGAGGGATAGAATGAACGAATGCTCGTTTGGTCTTAGTGCACCTTTATACAAATTGAAGAGGAGTATCTGCAGTCCCCATCAGTTATATGTCTAAATGGCCAGAATGCTTAAAAAAATCTAAGCAAATTATCAGTTTAATTTTATTGAAAAGGTTATTTTCTTACCGCCGTTCGCTTACAATATTTTGACACATCCATCATCTTTAAATAGACAAACACCGATATTTAAATGCACGGAAATTGGGTCTAAACAATGGGTATAAACAATGTACCCTAAAACTAACCATATAAGGAACAATAGAATGCAATATGAGACCTAATATGTAAACAATCATTCAACCCTTTCCACGTGTAACCCCCCTTTTCTAACCTAACCCGTGTAACCTACATTTTGAGTGTTTAAATATCATAGAAGTAATTAATAAAGTTCAGTTCATAACGGAACACCATGTGTTTCACTGCTCGCCTGACCTCAAACATTACATAGTATTACTTCAGGAAAATATTTATTATCCTATTTAATAGATATATTTTTTATAATATTTCTTCTCCATTGTGCTGTAAAAAAATTGTTTTCAATTACAGCTTGATAAATCTATATATAACGGTATGACAAGGGCATCTAAATATAAATTACGAGGTAAGAATATTTGCTTTAATTAAATTATTCAGGAAACAAGAGAATAAGTACTTTCATTACTCGTATTTTCTCTTGAGAAAACTGAACATCATCTGAATAATTAAATATGGAAAACCCCTAACGACGTAACATCTTATTTCATTACGAACAAATTGTATTAGAATATGGATACCCAATCCGAAGCTAACCCTATCTTTATTGAAACGATCTTATTTGTAGAAAAAGTGGCCAAGTGCGAGTCGACCTGAATGGTTCCACAAATAAAATGTTATATCGCTTTATTCACTTTGACGGTCACATCAGGTATATATAGTTTTTGTTAATATTTATAGTATACTTTATTTCAAATACCATAGCCCGATGCCACTTGAAAGTTTTAAGTGGCATCGGGCCATGGTATTTGAAATGAAGTATACACGGGGGGATTGAAAAAATTGTACATAGTTAAAGAAAATATGTTGTTGAAGACTACATTTTATGTCTCAATTTTATTTTACGTGTTTATCAGTGTGAAAACACTTTCATAATACGACTGAAACGATCGTGATCTTTGTTTTGTATAAACCTTTAACTATGTAATTTTTTTCATGACACTGCTTTTACTAATAGATATAATTTAATTGTAGATTAGTACAGACCTTTCTGTCAAATGTCAGTCTTGTTTATAAGTAGCTTCGATACTAATAATTAAATAGGTACATACAAGTATTTATGATAAAGAATAATAAACAAATATGTATACTATGATTATATGTCTATGTTGTATACTTTTGAAATTGAAGCTGTACATTAAAAATTTTCAAGGAATGTTCTTACATTTTGTTCGCTTGGATTATAATATTTATAATTTCCTATTTAATATCTCCTACGATTACTGTTTTACATATTTTTTTCTAAATCACACAGTAAAATATACAGTATTTATTTGAAAAGGCTGACTAATTCACTAATCACTTAATTGAATAAAAAACCCTAAGAGAAATCACGGAAGTTAACAATATGATCCAGTCAAAAAGTGACACCATTCAAACACGGGACCCTAAAATCTTGTTTTCATCCCGCAACCCTAAGGATGCGGGCAACACAGCAGTAAAAATGGCTGTAAAACCTGTTGGCACTGACTTTGAGATTGATTCCAGTCAAGGGCGGGCAAGGTCGTTGGGCGATGTCAGTAAACATCGGCGTGAAGAGTTGAGATGGCTTTTATGTCGTGTGGTCCTTGGAGAAAATAGTGATTTAGATAAGGACGGGAGTGACGGTTGTTGGTGATTAAAAGATCAAAAATAGAAAAAAAATGTGTCAAACGTCTTCAAAAATTTCATACTCGTCCTACCTAAACGATATTATTAATGTGGCTAAGAATGATGGATAGTGTAATCTTTCCTAAATTTGAAATTGAAGCATAAAAACTTACTCCAGTGATACAATGTGGTGCAAAAATTCCGTTAAAAGCTGTTGACACTGACTTTGAGATTGACTCCAGTCAAGGGCGGGCAAGGTCGTTGGGCTATGTCAATAAACATCGGCGAGAAGAGTTGAGATGGCTTTTATGTGGTGTCGACCTTGGAGAAAACAGTGATTTAGATAAGGATGAGCAGGCCCCAATTTCACCGCATTGTAAATTTACTGTTTCTCCAATCGGGGGCGTCTATAGGCTATAGTTACCGCTTACAAACGGGACGGCCGTGCGTTTGTTTGCTACCAACATAAAATGTAGTGGAGGAACTTTAATAAATCATATAATAATAAAAAATAATAATAAAATGTTTATTACCAGAAAAAGTATACAATGATTTCGGTTCACAAAAATAATTTGAACATAGTTAATATTAACATTGACAAAACAATATCCATCGGGCCCAAACTAGGCACAGCCTGTATCTTGGAAACCGAGGTAAGAGATTTCACTAATAGAATTAAGAGTTTAACATTTCAAAACAAAAAGAATAACATATGCTAAAGTTAAAACATTTACAATAATTATATTGAGTGGTACAGTTAACATGGGCGAAATGCATGCAAGTGGTAAGTACTAATCTATAGGTATGAACTCAACTACTGCAAGGAAAGTGCGTGTGTAATTGTGTGATTGTATGTAAAAGGGTGTGTGCAAGTGTGTGAATTTGTGTGTGTACTGTGTGTGTGTATACGCTACTTATTTAGGATTGATATATTAAATCTTCTGTTTGCAGTAGTAACTCAGCAGTAAATAACTACTTTTTTGCGAAGCAAAATTACAATTGTCACAAAAAACACGACAATTGTAGCGATATTTCGACATAAGCCGAACCTCATGTCAAGATTTAATGAAAATTGTACTAAACCTTGCGACAATTGTCACGGGTTTCGGAAAATTAAAAGTAGTTTATTAACGATATAATAACGTTATTAGTAATAATTTTATGTTGGTGGCAAACAAGCACATGGTCCGTCCAATAGTAAGCTGTAGCCGTAGCCTACAGAGGCCTGTGACATCAATAACTAGTCTATGGTAACAGTGATATTTTACAATTGTCAGACTTGTAATTATGGTGAAATAGGCAACAGGACGATTGCTGATGTTTTGAAAGATCAAAATTAGAAAAAAATGTGTGAAACGTCTTCAAAAGGCTAAGAATAATGGATATTCTAACTTTTCGTTCCTTTTCTCTTTCCTCGTACAACGCATCAGTATTGCAATACAACGAGGAAATGCCGTCAGCATCCTCGGTACACTGCCACAAAGGCCAATCTTAGATATTGGTTGTGAAAGACAGATTCGTACGAAAAGTTACGTGACCATTTCCATACATTATATTTTTACGTGACTTTATTGCTTTTCACATACGATTGCAAAATGGTATTTTGGCTATCTCTTAAAATTTCCGAGTAAATTGCATATTGAAAATGTTCAACATTTCCTGAATTTCTTAATTGAAAATAAAATCTTTAATATTTATTCAATCTGATAAAAATTGCATTCAGGCGATAGCAGAGTCGGATGTAAGAAACTGGTGAGAGTTTCGGTTTTCCTTATTCTCGCCCAAACCAAAGGGCGGGTGCGGCAGTTAAAATGTTATAAAATCTGCTGGCAGTGACTTTGGTGTTGATGTCAAGGACAAGGAGCGACCTTTTTTTTAAACTGGTGTGAGTTTCCACGGCTTTAACGATAGATTTTCAATAAGGCCTACTCATTTAAGCATAATGCTGCTTCAATTTTAGATTTGTATGAGATAAGCGAAAGTTTAACCGTTTTCTATTCAATTCAAATCATTTATTTCTCGACCAACAGGGATCATTCACATTATTATTTAGTTATTAAATTACATTCTTACACTATTAAATTACAGTCGAAGACAAAATAAGGGGTATACAAAAACGTTCAAAAATATGTCCCAGTGCACTCTAATTCTGTGTAATAAGAACGTAGTAACATATTTATGAACGGATTCTTTCGATACTTATTTTTGCACTTGACTGTACATGTATAAAAAAAATATATATCTTGGGACATTTTACACAAATCGACCTAGTCCCACGGTAAGCTCAATTAAGGCTTGTGATGTGGGTACTAGGCGACGATACATATAGATACATATATATACTTAAATACATAGACAGCCATGACCAAGGAACAAATATTTGTGATAAATAAGTACTCAAATAATGCCCTCGCCGGGATTCGAACCCGGAACCTCCAGCTTCGTAGGCAGGGTCACTACCAACTAGGCTAGGAAGGCTGACAATGATGTATATATTATTACATTTATTACACCACCAGCGACCAGTAAATAATCAGCAAAATACCTCCAATTATCGTATTCAAATTAGTCACTGATACGTACCTTAGGGTATGCAAAAGCATGTGTCATGATAACGGACAACTTTCCTTATTAGATTCAAAACGAAATTTTGAAACAAAAATCGCCATTTCATACAAAGCGGATTCATCCGGGTGATCAACATTTCATAGAACGTGATCTTATTTTTTCGATTTTTCGATATGAGTCCCATAAGTAAAATGATTCCTTATCATGAACACATGCATACCCCAAGGTATCAGTGACTAATTTGAAAACACCCTGTGTAGACTACTTCTACATAATATAACAAGTTAGGCCAGGCGGAGGTAAGATATTTAGAAAAAAAATCTTCATACTGCTGTGGACCACCCTAAGCGACAACCATGCTTTATTTGGAGGTTAAAGAAAGCATAGTAGCAGCAACAAATGATGGACTTACTTATTTTATATACTTACGTATTTTTGTCAGCCTCTTTTGCTGGCAATTATTCTCTATAAAGCTGGAGGTACCGGATTCGAATTCCGGCTAGGGCATTATTTGTGTATGTACACTTTTAGCGTGATAGGTAATAACATTTAAATATAATTATCATACACATTATACACAACAACAAAATACATGTTTGCCTTTGGAGCATTTCATGGGCAGTCCCGTACAAACACGTGTCTCATCACATCATCATCAGCCTATGATAGTCCACTACTGGACGTAGGCTTCTCCTATTAACTATGCGTATAGACGCATTAGGAGGTAAATGCCCATAATCGCCACGCTGGGCAAGCGGATTGGCAATCGCAGTAATGTCTCCACTATGATGACGTTGCTGCCCATCATCAATCTTTTATGAAATCACTAATAGTAAGTGATACTTCAATCCCTTAGTCGACTCTTACGACACCCGCAGGAGGAGTTGGGGTGGTGACAAATGTATTCTTACTGCCGTCACCACACGGCTAAGCACGTGTATATCCCGACAATTTGAGTTTTCTTCAGAGTTATTAGAAAAAAAATTTTGAGCAATTTTTGATTCCTCTTGTCACAAAAGAAAAGTTTGATAAACCCACAATTTTGAGTAAAACCGTGTTTATACGGGACATCGGTGTAGTTTTTCGTGGAATATTTTCTTTATAACCTATGTTTTGCGTGCCTACATGTATAATGTAAGTATGTAATAGTTATGTACAGTCGACAAAAAAGTCTCCTTTACAGCTCACAAGTGCAAGCATCTTACCACGGATGCGCGATACACACATAGAAACTCGCATGCAACGAACGCTCATGCTGCCGCGTATGTGTGTGTTATCTATAATTTCAAACTAAGTAGTCTAGCTACGCGAGGGATGAGTTCACAATTTTTGCCCGTTAAATAGACGCTTCGATGGCGCGGTTGGTCTAACGCTGGCTGTTAACCCAATGATCTGGGTTCAAATCCGATGCTAGACGTTATGGCGCACTTGATTATTTTTGTCATGTTTTAGAAATTGAATAATAACAACTATAACAAGTCGGTAGAATCATTTGACTAATAAGAAACAAGAAACCCGTTTCTTAAACAGCTGGAAGCGGGTAGATTGTTCATGTTTCGAATATTAGTAGAATTGCATGATTTGTATGCTGCTCATGGTTTAAATATGGATTACACTTTACAGCGTAGATTTCGATAATTATGATAGGTTTAACGTATAAGTAAGTAGCATGTTAACGTGTTCAGACAAGCAACTTCAATGTTATCAAAAGATGATGTTAGGCATACTTACCAACTCGACGTCTTTGTAGACGAGGCACTTTACTGGGCATACCTACAATGCTTCCCCAATATTTCAATAGTTCTATCCTAAGATGTGATTGTTACCTACTATTTTTTTTAATGATATACACATAAATATACTTTCCACATTTGCAGAAAAGACGCCCTCTACGGTGAAGTTTATCGTATTTAAAAAAATTACTTGCAGGATACTTACTTTCGATTTTTTTTATAAAATACAACTAATAATAATAATATTGTTTTATATTTACACCCAAGTTAAATAAGGAACTGTAAGACAAGTATACCTACTTAGAATATTTTTTTTTGTTATAAGCCGCACGTGTGTAATAATAAACAAGAAATATGTTGGTCTTGTTAATGCCTCGTAGGCCTGTTTCATCATTGAGCTTTTTATTTGAAATATCAAGGTTCATCAATTAATTTAGATAGTCTGCGAGGGGTTAATATCAGGATATTATGAGGATGTTATGTATTAGTTCAATTCTGGGGACGTTTGGCATAGTTTTTTTTTAATTAAATCTACAGAATAAAAACACGAATTGATTAAGCAATTTGTTTATTAGGTATTATACTTTGAAATATTATAATATAACAAAATAACAATTATATCGAGCAACATTTTTCTATACCTAAATTGTTGTTTTAAAAATTGTTTTTGCAATCGCTCCTATAGTATACCTACTGTAAAATGTGATGTTGATCATCTACAACATCAGCACACACCTATATATTTGCCAAGCATTGACAAGAAAAAATACATGAAATAAAACAATGGAAAAGGATTTTATCGCATCAGTCATCTGTAGATCAACCTTGTAAAGTGTTCGAAACGTCATGATGTAATGAATCATTAATAAATATACGCGATATAATCCGTTTCCATATAGTTTATAAATTAATGCTAACATTTAAAACTCTCACACATTATTAGTAGCATTATATTCATTTGCTTATATGTTACCTGCAAGGTAATTGAAACATTGTTTACTCGGTAATTAAAACAAAAACTGATACACATGTATGAAACATTAATTAGAATGCCTTAATTATAAAATACTTAATTCCCATCACATAAATAAGTTACATGTTTTTCTTATCTATCTACCTACAGCCTAAAAAAAAAGAATTACATAAACTGGTATTTATATGTAAATTTCTAATCGTTAATTTCTAATTCTAGAGCAATAAAATTACAGCTTTTAATATTTTAAAATGCTGTAATTGCATATTTAGTAAAATAAACATTAAAACTTTGCCACCAAGAGAAATTACCGGATATGAGATGTTCGACATTCGTCTCTCAGCAAATGATAGAAAAAGTAGGAAAGTAATAAATAAAATAAAAAATTTAAAATATATATTTTTGAGCTTATCAATGGTCAAATGAATAAGCATGCTTTGTCAGTTAGTTAGTAACTAACTTCATCAGCAATAACATCATTAAACACATTGGATTGCCCATTAACTAGTTGACTATCAAATGATTTAAAGTTACGTCAGGAACGTTTCAAACGTATCAAAATCTTTTTTCTCATACAATTTTACATAATAATAATGTTTTATTTATTTATTAAAACAAAAGTGGCATGACATTACAGCACAACACCAATGCGCCATGAAACTAAAATTACACTATTGAAAAAAAGATACAGATGCACATCACATAATACAAATCAAAAACATTAATTAGATCTAGATTTACGATGTTCAATTTTATATACCTATATTTGCCTGTATGTTAGGCAAAATATTATGATAGAATGATTAGGCATTTTAAATATCTGTTAAGTAAAAAAATGTAAGTAAAAACCTATTAAAAATTCAAAGGTTGACTAATTCAATAAATTGTTTTAATATTTATATTTTCTGATCGTGTAATCCGGCGAGATAATATAATAAGGCAGTGCTAGATTATTTCAATTTTATTGTAAATCATACGAACGTTATGTAAATAACAAACATGCATTAGCTATGTCACCAGTTTTATATTTTATAGTGAAATCAACTGTTTTGAATGTTATGAAGACAATCTTTGTATTGTTTTTTTTTTTAATTCAAACTATCTATATTTTCGGTTACATAATTAGCCCACGTTCAAAGTAAAAATAAAGTAATCAATTGAACAAATTGGATACTAGTCACAACATAACACGACCTGGGTCGCATTTTATAAAGTTACATTTTACTATTATTGCGACTTCCAACTTGCACCAGCTCCCCGGGCCCCATCGATGACATCCAGCCCCAATACCCTAGAGTCAAACTACCACTAGCCGTACACGGTAAAAAGTTTTTTTCACAATAACGCTCACCTTTTTTCTCCACAAAATTTTACGGCCGTCTTTATCCGACTTAAACGATTTTTCGTCAGTAGGTAAATATCACTACGTTATTACACCAATCAAAGTCTAGATATTTCATTGCAAATCGCAGTCTGTTATCTATGTGGTCCCTTGTCAGCGCAATTTTTTTCGCGGGTCTTCGACATCTTTATCCAGCCGCGCTTAAGTGGTTCCGCACGGTCTGCAAGATCACATCATGCCTGGCTGCTGTCACACGGGTGCTGAGAAACGGGTCGTTTGAATGTGACGCAACAACGTCCTGATGAAGCATAGACGCGTCAGTATACGCTCCAGGATTCGGGCCGAAATGCTCTGATTTCACATTTCCCGTCTCAGCAAACCGGCGAACCCACAGCCCATAGTTGCACTGTTGGTCTCTGCAAAGTAAATTTAGTATAAGATTAACATGTTTCGTAATTAACTGAACGTCAAACGTGTCAATATACTCGTACTAGATAAATAATAGGTAAATGATTATATTTTTAATTGAAATTACTTATTCATACAAAAACCATGCGTTTCTTTTAATAAGTAGCTATCTAAGAGTATTACTTACTGATATCATTCATCTTCGTGCGATTTCACTTAACGAAACGTTCTGTTTATGAATAATAATATATAATAATAATTTCGGCCCACTTCAATCCGAAATACGCGTATTCTTCATGTTAATACAAAACAATCAAAATCAATAGGTAACAAGAAAGTAAAATGAACAATGCTTGCAACGAAGGTCGGTTAGCAATGAAATGAAATTTAATGCCATACCCATTACCCACAATATTGTTATAACGATATGTATATATTGCGGGTAGATTAATAAAATATCCACCTCATTCAAGTAAAGGTAATTGGCGTCAAAGAATTTGAATGGTAGCCTACGATATTAAATATAATTAACTTTGAACCTTAATACTAATGACACAAAGTTGTAACTAACGTGAAACTAGACAATAACCTTTTATAAAATAAGGCGACATATTTTTTTGACTTTAGGCGAAATTGAATCTTGAATCAATGTATTATGGTCTTACAGTGCGAACATATTTCTAAAATCTGTATTATTTTGTAAAGTAAATTTTATGATAATTATGATAAGGTAGAAAATACAAGTTCTTAAATTTGAACTATCACGCACACTAGCACAGGACTTCTTCGCAGTGTGTGTCGTGCGTCTGAGATAACTTGTTAGTGTGCGGGGCCTGTCAAGGGCGCTCTTTTGTCGACTGTACACGAACCTACAAAAGCTGTTATGGATTTCAAGTTCATGTTCATGGGAATTATGGGAGGGTCGCTCTCCTGGCAGTAATGGGTAAGGGGATATTTTATGGAAATCCTTCTTTTATGCACGCTGTAAGAAAAATAACTCGATCGAGTGTGATTTTGACTTGCAAACCGAGAGTTCCGTACAGAGTTATGTTATAATTAATTATACTGGGTGACATCGTCAGATGGTCATTCTCAACAAGGTTTCCCATGGAACAAATATGAATAACGCGAAAAAAAAAAACTGATTCCATACCGAACGGTGCGGAAGTGTTCATAACTTCCAGTCTTGTTTCATAATTATGTAAACACATTTGGAAAGGATTAGTATGGAGAAATGTATACATATTAATGAACTCGAACTTTACTAGTCGTAAAAAAAGTATGTTTGTTCATATAGGTCCCATAGAGAACATTGTTTAGGAAGACCATCTTAACACGTTTCTCACAGTTTGGATCACGACTCCGATGTCACCCTGTATAGTAATATACATTAGTATTTTCATCATAATATTAGCCGAAAGACGTCCCCTGCTGAAAAAAGGTCATCATCATCATCATCTCAGCCATAAGACGTCCACTGCTGAACATAGGCCTCCACATGTACCGGTATGCGACCTGCATCCAGCGTGTCCCGGCGACCTTCATAAGGTCGTCTGTCCATCTTGTGGGTGGACGTCCTACACTGCGTTTGCCTAGCCGTGGTCTCCACTCGAGCACCCCCCCCATGATGAATGAAAAAAGGTATCCCCCAAAAATTGACACAATGACCAGTCCTGCGCCACCCGCTATTTAAATATTTATCAAACGGTTTATTCACGTAATATCAGTCAATAATTGCTTTTTTATTTAAATAATTATGTTTGATCTCCTGTTAGTTATAATTCTAAAGGTGGGTCCACACTTGTAACAATACGACGGACCGGACTACGTGACATTGCAACAGAACATGTTACGCTCAATGTGGACGCTCCGTGATCGTGCTGACACGGTTACACACCGTGTACGATGAAATGTCACAAGTGTAGACGCACGTTGGCGAACCAGACTGCGTGGCATGACATCGGTACAAGAGTCGGTCGTTGGTTGTCATTTACCGACTACCTAGTAACTCAACATGTCGTCTGCAGAAGCATCTGCAATCGCAGAAGTTTATAGTTATGCGTGCATTCCGTGAATGATGGACTACCGAGGCGGCGGCGAGGTGCGGGCGGGGGACGTACCGCCGGACAGGTCACGACGTGATCCATTCCTAGCCCATGGCTGTGTCTGTGTCATCTGGCGTACTTGTACGCGTGTCATAAATGCAAATGTGGACGTGTCGTGGTCACGTCACAGGTCGGGGAAAATGCTTTGAAGAAAACCGACTCGAGATGGATCGGCCCGTAACACGTGACTTCGATGCGTGACAGTACACAGACCAGCGTCCTCACTAGGCCCGGTTAGTAGATCGTAACTCCATACATTGTCCTGCAGACTGGTCATACATGGTCTGTGTCAAAACAGTTCTTTGAGTGTTCGGAATGGATTGTGCCGTACTGCAACTTGTAACAAATTGTTCGCGTACAAAATACGTCCACATTAACGGTACTGACACGTGTTACTGTTACGGTCACGGAATAATGTTCGGCAAAATGTCACAAGTGTGGACCCACCTTAAAATAACGTATTTTGTCATAATATACCTATTATATTATTCGTTCACAATCTTCTAGACTTGCTGTTTGACTACAGAAATTCATTATTTTGCTTTCTTTGTCATTACCTGATATGTAAATCAAATGTCAATCGCAATGGCTTTACTTATTTACCATCTGAAAAGACAATATCCGTTACTTTGCGATATTATTTCTTCGAATAAATAAGTATTAAGCTACTCCGTTTCAGATACAGTTTTGTTGACAAAATACGATAGTAAACAAAATGATTTCTAAGCAGAAAAGCTTTGAAATATCAGGGCTTCGGCACCGAGTACCACTTTCTACTGGAGAAGATGGCGTTACAACAGAGTTGTTAAAAGCAGGAGGTAAACCCGTATTGAAGGAGCTTCAAAAGCTTTTAAACGCTGACCTATTCGAAGGGAGAATTCCGGAGGCATGGAGTAAAAGTGTGGTTGTCCTGTTCTTCAAAAAGGGTGACAGAACCCGGATAAAGAACTATCGACCCATTTCTCTTATAAGCCATGTCTATAAGCTGTTCTCAAGAGTCATCACGAACCGTCTTGTGCGGCTAGGTTGGGCAGTATTTGGGAAGCTACGTCGAATCTTCACATCGTCGATCTTACAGTGTCTGAAGACATAAGTCTTCAAACAGTGCGTACTACCTGTCATGACGTACGGAACCGAAACGTGGATACTGACGGTACGGCTGGTCCACAAGTTCAAGGTCGCTCAGCGAGCTATGGAAAGGGCTATCCTAGGCGTCTCTCTGCGGGATCGAATCAGAAATGAGGTTATCCGGCAGATAACCAAAGTGATCGACATAGCCCACCGTATTGGCAAGCTGTGGCAGTGGGCTGGCCATATTAGCTGTAGAACCGACAACCGTTCGGGTAAACAAGTTTTTGAGTGGAGACCGCGTCTCGGGAAGCGTAGTGTAGGATGCCCTCAGGCAAGGTGGAGG